>JAPFFP010042163.1:0-14408 GCA_026153255.1 Solanum medicagineum | reverse complement strand
TTAGGGTCACCCACACACTTTCTCCACATGGACACATGGAAGACCAAATGAACCATGTCCATCTCCATAGGCAACTCCAACTCATATGCAACCTTACCAATCCTCCTCAGAACTCTATAAGGACCCACAAACCTTGGGCTTAACTTTCCCTTCTTGCCAAATCGAACCACACCATTCATAGGTGAGACTTTCAAGCAAACCTAACGACCAACCTTAGACTCAAGATCTCTTCACCTCATATCGGATTAGGAATTTTGTCTACTTTGGGCTATTTTCAATCTCTCCCTAATCAATCTTGATATGCTATCAAAATACAGCAAATTTGGTGCCTAAAATAATGAATTTTGCGAGTTCTTAATGCAACTTTTTATGGTTTTTATGTGTTTTTATATTGTTATTGAAGGAAAGATAGGTTGGCATGATTTTGGGAGAAACCTGCAGATTTTGTTGAAGCACAGGACAGCGAGCTATCCTACGAGTCGTAGCCCAAGCTACTAGTCATAGAGTGATCTTGTAGCAAGAAATAATGAGCAAAAGTCAGAAATCTACTAAGTGGAGGTCATCCCTATGAGGCCACACTACAAGTCATAAGTCTCACTACGACTCGTACAGGTGGTTTCGTAGCAAGAAACAGAGAGCTAAAAGTTTGGACCAAGAACTAAAGGCCTAGACTACTAGAGGAGCATACGAGTCACAGCCCAAAAAGTGACTCGTACCAGTGGGTCGTAATAATATAGTCCAAATTGCAAAGTGCCTGCTATGATACCCAGATTACGAATTGTAGGTCACCCTACGAGTCACACCTGTGTGACATACCTGCTGGCAGCTGTCTTTTCTATTTAATTTTTAGGGTTAAATTGTAAATAGTATAAATACTTAATAATAGGATTTTAGATGAGAGAGCTGATACATTGAATATTTGACAGAACACTTTGAATATTCAAAGCATTTTTCTCATTTTTAGTGTAGATTATATTTTTTATTTGAAGACCTATTTTTGGGCATTTCAAAACACATATGGTACTCATTCTCCATTAATCCAAGCTTGTGGTTTGTAGCTTGTGGTGTTGTTCTTAATTGTTTTTGGTAAACTCTCAACTATGTCTTCTATTTACATTGTTGTTTACTTTGCCTTAGCCATGAGTTGCTAAGCACCTACAACTTGGGGTTGTGGGAACCATGAGTAGTTGACTTGAGATAACCTAGACTTTGTGCATTTTTTTTATTGGGGTTTTACATGAATTGTTTATTTCCCTTCATTCTGATTGATGTTTGGTGGTGGCCAACATCAAACCCCACCTACTATTACGATCCTGACCAAGGTAGTGATGAATAGGAAAAGGAAAGTAAATGATAAGATTCGATTGATGTGTTCTCATCTAATCAACCAAACCTGACTAAGGGGCGGTTGACTAGGACAATGAGTAACACTTAGTTGGCACACCATGGTTACCGACCACGCGCGATGGTGAAATTCAACCTTCACCTTCACAAGAAGCTGGAAGAACCTAAGTTACCATCCTACATACGAATTCCCAATTAGAGTTATGTTGTTTAGAGTAAATGAGTTAACGAATCATGGGGAACACAAATTCCCAAATTATCCCTAAATTTGAGTGTCTTCCTGCATAGTTAGTATAGTGTTTATTTTTTATTTTTTCCGTAAATCACAAACACCCCGCCCCCGCCCCCCCCAAATTTAGAGACTTTAGTAATCGATGCTTGAAATGATTAGTAGTGGATCTCTATAGTTAAGCCCCCTATTCCCTGTGGATTCGACCCTAACCTCTGGTTAGGTTAATTGCTGACAGCGGCCGCTTTCTTATTGGAGCATGAACATTATCAAAAATTATGGCGTCGTTGCTGGGGAATACGACTAGTTTCTTGACTTGTTTTCACCATTAGTTAGTTCAAGTATTAATTTGTAGATTCTCTTGTATTTTACTTTTATTGTTGTTTTTGTGTTTGATTTTATTTGCAGGGTGTACTAGGTTCTACGCCCAACACAAGGAGCCAAGGGAATCCCTTAGCTTTGATCAATTTGAAGATCCATCAACTCTTTAGAAAAATGACTCAAGTGAATTAGGATATCACGGTTGAGGAAGAAATAAATATAAATGATGATATGGGAAGAGAAGAAAATCCACCCCAAGGGATGATAGGCCACAACTTAGGGATTTCAACGAGAACGCTTATGATTAGAATCAATATCTCTTGAACCCTATGGTCATGGACATTATGGGTGCTATAGAGTTGTTTCTGTTACCAGCAGATGCTAAGTTCTCGGTGTCAAGTGGATTACTTCAAATGCTCTAAAACCGTGGGTCATTCATAAGGCTACCTTAGGAGGATCCCAATCGTCATCTCCATAATGTCTTCTTCATCTTCAAGTGTGTCATGGGACACAAATCATTCATTGGATGCAATTGGTTTGTGGGTGTTGCCATTGTCACTAACTAGTAATGTAGCTGTTTGGTTGTATGAGCTTCCTTCGGGTATAATAACAAACTACGTAGAGCTTTAGAGAGTGTTTCTAGAGAGATATTTCCCAAGATCGAGTACACGATTTTGAGCAATTGCTGGGTGACTCTATCAGTACCACATGGGAGAGATTCACTAAATACTTCAGGATGGTCCCTGATCATAAGACTGTTGATGATTCCTTAGTTGAGATTTTCTATCGGGCGCTTGACGAGAATATTCAAGCTTGTGCCAATACGATCATTGAAGGCATGTTTCTTGACCAACCTTTTGCATTGATAGCCACAAGGATGGAGCAAGTGGTTAAAACCAACAGAGCATGTGGTCAAAGAGAGCGAGGTGCGATGAAGACTTCTTGTGCGGTCAACACCAATAAGGAGCAAGCGAAGGTCAATGAAGAGATCCTAGAACAAACTTTCTCAACTTCGCACGAGTATGGACTTGGTCTTAGAGCAAAACCAAGCAAGTGTTCAAGCGGTAGCGCACCAGACTCCTAAGGCTCCTATGCATGAAGATCCTATCTTGACGAAGATGTGCACTTCGTGAGCAACCAAGCAACGGGTTTTAGAATAACCCCAAGGGTACAACTCAGACTATTGGAGGCAAGGTTCTGGGAGTCAAGTTCGGAACTTCAACCGTGATGGTGCTTATAGAGATAACCGAGGTGGGTACTATAAAAGAGAGAAAGTGTCGGATGCCAAATGGGGTAGAAGATGACTATAGGAATGGTCCCTATGTGCCGCCACACAACCGTGATGTCATGCCAATTACTTCAAGGCTTGAAACGTTGTTTGACAAGTTACTAAAAAGAGCCGAACACCAAGATGATACCTTGAAAGGAATGAAATCGGACATTTCAAGCATAAACCAAAAGATAGAGTCTCATTTTGTGGCAATTAAGTAGTCGAAACAATAATTTGGGCAAGTTTCTTCGCAATTGAACCAACGCCAAAATGCACCTTACCAAGTAATATGGTTCAAAATCAAACGAATGATAGGAATTGCATGGCGGTCATGACTAGGAGTGGTGAAAGCACAGTGGATGCACTTATCGGTAATTATGGAAGAAAGTCGCAAGAGGAGAGATGATAAGAGAGCTAAAATGAATGACACAAATGGAAACCCTAAGTGGTTCAAGACCTTTCCAAGACCTCCACCACCTTTTCCTCAAAGGCTTGAGAAGAAAGAAAAGGATGGTAGGGTTGAGCACTTTTTAGCAATAATCAAGAAGTTGTCGGTGAACATTCCTTTGATCGAAGCTTTAGAGAGGATACCGATTTATGCAAGGTGCATGAAAGATCTAGTCAAGAATAAGCAGACGGTGAGTCAAGACACTTTCCAAAAGTTCCAAAAATGTAAGGACCCTGGCGCTTTCACCATACCATCTATGGTGCGAAAATTAGCATTTGCCAAAGCACTTTATGATATAGGTTCCAACATAAATTTGATGCCACTCGCTATTTTCAAAAAGCTTGGACTGGGTGCTCCTATCCACACAAAGATACGGTTACTAATGGCAGACAAGACAATCAAGAAACCTGCAGAGGTACTTTATGATGTGCTGGTAAAGGTAGACAAATTAATATTTCCTGCAGATTTTGTTATTCTTGATTGTGAGGTTGATTTTGCAGTGCCTATCATTTTGGGGAGTCCTTTCCTAGCCACAGGTTGCACTCTGGTGGATATGGAGAGAGGATTGCTCACATTCAGATTTGGTGAAGAAGCAATGGTGTTCCAGGTTTGCCAACAAAATAGTAAAGACTATGATTTAGGTAATCTCCGTGATTGAAACTATTGGTGAGGATGAGTAAAAGGTCCCAGTCGAGCTACGCCTTGGAGTTGATACCATAGAAGCAGTGTTGATAAACTTTGACAATTATTGTATTCCAGATTATGAGGAGACAGTGAATGCCATTGGGGTATCATTTGGTCCGAGACGGCAAGCAAAGTTAGAACTTGATCTGCAGAACAGGGAATCTCCACCCACAAAATCGTCCATAGAGATCTCACTAGAGTTGGAACTGAAGGCACTTCCTTCACATTTGAAATATGCATTTCTGGGAGAGCATGATACATTACTGGTCATCAATGCTGCAGATTTGAATGAACTTCAGGCATAGGCTCTAGTGGCAGTGCTAAAAAATTTCAAAAGGGCTATTAGGTGGACTATTGTTGATATCATTGGCATCCCTCCTAGCATATGCACCCACATGATTCAACTGGTTAAGGACTACAAGCCCAACATAGAGCACCAGCGGCGATTAAATCCTCCAATGCAAGAAGTGGTTTGAAAAGAAATCATCTAGTGGTTAGATGAATGGGTAAGCTAACCTATTACAGACAGTGAGTGGGTGAGCCCTATGCAATGCGTCCCGAAGAAAGGGGGTATCACCATGGTGCCAAATGTGAAAAATGAGTTGATTCCCATGCGACTGGTCATCGAATGGAGAGTGTGTAAGGATTACAATAAACTTAATGCCTCCACTGAGAAAGACCATTTTCCTATGCCATTCATGGATCAGATGCTTGATAGACTTGCAGAAAATGGTTGGTACTGTTCCTTCATGAATATTCGAGGTATAATAAAATTGACATTGCACCAGAGGATCAAGAGAAAATCTCATTAACATGTCCTTATGGAACCTTTGCATTCAAAAGAATGTCGTTCAGATTGTGTAATGCTCTAGCCACATTCCAAAGATGCATGATGTCTATTTTCTCAGATATGGTAGAGAGCACGATTGAGGTATTCATGGATGATTTAGTGTCATGGGTAACTCCTTTGAAGACTATCTGTTACATTTGCAACACGTTTTGCAAAGATGTGTAGACAGTCACCTGATGTTAAATTGGGAAAAATGTCACTTCATTGTTAAGAAAGGCATTGTTCTAGGTCATAGAATATCGGGTAAAGGCACTGAAGTTGATAAAGTAAAAATTGAGGTGATCAAGAAGCTTCCACCACAAATATCAGTAAAAGGGATTAGGAGCTTTTTGGGCCATGGAGGATTCTACCGACGCTTCATCAAAGATTTCTCTAAGATTTCACATCCTTTGTGCAAATTGTTGGAGAAAGACACCAAGTTTGTGTTTGATGATGCTTGTATGCAAGCTTTTGAAGAATTAAAGAGAAGGTTGATTTCAGCACCTATAATTGTGGCCTCAAATTAGTCAAATCCATTTGAATTAATATGTGATGCTAGTAGGGTTACATTAGGTATGATGTTGGGGCAGCGCAAGGAGAAAGTCCTACATCCCATCTATTACGCGAGCAAAGCGCTGAAGGTTGCCCAGAAAAACTATACGGTCACCGAACTAGAATTACTTGCACTGGTCTTTGCATTTGAGAAATTTCATTCATACTTGCTGGAAGCTAAGGTGATAGTTCATATGGATCATGCAACACTCAAGTACTTGATGGCCAAGAAAGATACAAAACCTACATTAATCAGATGGGTACTTCTTCTGCAAGAATTCAATCTTGATGTGATTGATAGAAAGGGGTTAGAGAATCAAGTCGCGGATCACCATTCCAGATTGGAGGATAGAGCTATGGTACAGTTTGATGATGGTCTTGATATTGATGACTCCTTTCCTGATGAACGGGTGCTAGCGGCTTCACATGATCTTATTCCTTGGTTTGTTGACTATGCCAATTACTTGGCAGTGATAGTGTACCTCCTGATCTAAAAGCACATCAATGTCGCTGGTTCATGCATGATTTGAAAAAATATTTTGGGATGAGCCATACCTGTTTCATATATGTGTTAATGGAATCATCCGTAAATATTTCCATCCGTATGTGCTGATGGAATCACAGTGGGTATTATTGTCCTTCAATACATCAAGATGCTCATTATTATTTCAAGTCCTATGACAGGTGTCAACGAAAGGGTGGAGTCTCATGGAGGAAAGAACTTCCTCTTAATCCCATTTTAGTGATCAAGTTGTTTGATGTTTGGGGAATTGATTTCATGGGCCCTTTTGTTAGCTCTCATGGAAATAAGTATATCTAGGTTGTTGTAGACTATGTCTCTAAATGGGTAGAAACCATAGCCTTGCCAAACAACGATGGCAAGAGTGTCACAGGTTTCCTTCGAAGGAACATTTTTTCCAGGTTTGGAACACCCCGAGCAATTATCATTGATGGAGGCTCACACTTTTGCAACAGATTATTTAAAGAATTTATTGAGAAATATGGTGTAAAGCATCATGTGGCAACACCTTATCACCCCCAAACTAGCGGGCAAGTAGAGGTGTCAAATAGAGAAATAAAACAAATCTTGTCCAAGACTATGAATGTGAATCGAACTAATTGGTCACGAAGGTTGGATGATGCATTGTGGGCTTACCGCACCGCCTTCAAAACACCAATTGTTATGTCTCCATATCAATTGGTGTTTGGAAAGGCTTGTCACTTACCTGTCGAACTGGAGCATAAAGTAATGTGGGCATTAAAGAAGCTAAATCTATATTGGAATGAAGCAGCAACATCTAGACTAATGCAGCTTAATGAACTATTAGTTCAGATTGAGAGCATATGAGAGTTCTGCATTGTACAAACAACAAACAAAGATTCAGCATGACCGAAAAATTGAGAACTGCCAATTTGCACCAGGGTACAATGGTGTTGCTTTACAACTCTATTGAAATGGTTTCTCGGGAAGCTCATATCTAAGTGGATGGGGCCTTTCCGCATAGTACGTGTCTTTAATCATGGTGCTATCGAACTAAAAAGTATAGATGGAAAGATCTTCAAAGTAAATGATCAAAAAGTTTAGCTTTACATGGGTGACATAGAAGAAATTAAGGTAGTGGAAGATTGGGACCTGGAAGAAGCATGAACCCTGAAGCTCATCTCGCCGTGCCGCGACATTAAATCAGGCGATTCTTGGGAGGCAATCCAAGGTATGCCCCTAGTTTTTTCCTCATTTATTATATGTCTTTACTTTGAGGACAAAGTATTCTCTTCTGGTGGGGTGTGGGAAGTTATGGATTAGGGTGAAGTCTGAGTAATCTCAAGTCCATAACTTCCCCTATTTTTGATCCCAAAGTTTTCTTGCTGTGTTTCTTTATCCTTGTGGATGTTTTTAATTTTTGTTGAAACACCATGTCTAGGTAGTATAGAAAATTTGTAAATATATAGTAGTTATTATCTTTTTTGGCATATATATATAGTTTTTAAATACTTTTTGAATGTTTTAAAATTCGGTACCCTCAAAATTTTTGAGATTGTGGGTTATTAGTGCAATCATGCATGTGATTATCTTCAAATCTCTGCTCTGAAATGAGAAGGCAAGTTGACGCTTAAAGCATGACTTGTGAGTCTATATTTGATTGCGTTTGCGATGCCATGTGTGTGTGAGCTTATTTTGCCTCATTCATGTATTATGTATGGACTCATAACTTACCTTATTACTCTAAGATTGGACTCGTGATGGGATTGATTGGGAAAGGATCTTAGGCCACCGTTCTTTTAGTGAAGTCGACTTTTACCTAAATAACCTACCAAATGTGATAGTTTATCCTTTGTTCCAATTGTTTGATCTTTTCAGGTACGGCTAGCCTAGCCTTGTTTTATGAATACCTTGATATTGGCCCTGGTCTATCCTTTAACATGTGAACCTTGATTGAGGCTAAAATCCTAAGTTGAGCGTGGCTACGAATAGTGGCCCTGGTTTGTGGAGTAGATATTATGTGCTTCACCTCAGGTTAAAACCCTACAATAAAGGTGGCCCTTATTGTGGTAAAGTAATAAAAATGAGGTGGTTAGTTGGGAAGGAAAGAAATAAATGAATACGTCATGTGTCGGGTGAAAGAAAAGAAAAGAAAAGTTGCCTTGGATTGAAGAAAATAGCAAAACTCAGTTAAAAATGTGGCACAGCCGAAAAAGAGAAAGAAAACACTCGGGAAAAGCTTGAAAAGGAAGAATAAGGGTGGATTTAATGAAAATGGTTGAGTTATGGAGGTAAGTGTGTTGAAAAACATGGTTCAAGGATAGCTTTTAGTCATACTTGCCTAAAATGTCATACCAAAGCCTCATGAACCTATGTTACAAGCCATTATGTCCTAAAGTGATCCGAAATCACTTTGTAATAAGTCCGGAGTTGAGTATAAAGGCAATCCTATGGTGTTAGTCATTTTGCATGAATTTCATTTATGAGAAAGAGAATGCCTGCACAGTCCCTAATTTTAAATGCACTTTGAGCGAGAAAGAGGGACTTTTTTTCTATGAGGGCATTTGTACTGCATATTGGCATATGACTAATTCAGTAATTGTGGATTGTTGATACTCCTTCATTTGTCATAGTTGGATTGCCGAATACATAAGCTTTGCAATCAGGTTTTGAAAGTGAGAGTTGGCTACCTGAATTGTAGTTAAATGGTGTATATGCCATTAGAGTATCTACTATGTATTTCTCATTGTCTGCTAAGATTGAGTCGTAACTTGAGGACAAGCAATAGTTCTAAGTTGATGGTGTAGATATGTTGTCAAAATACAACACATTTGATGCCTAAAATAAGGGATTTTGTGAGTTCTTAATGAAACATTTTATGGTTTTTATGTGTTTTTATGTTATTATTGCAGAAGAGATAGGTTGGCATGAGTTCGGGAGAAACTTGCAGAGTTTGCTGAAGTGCGGGAAATACGAGCCATCCTATGAGTCGTAGCCCAAGCTATGAGTCGTAGGGTGATCTCGTAGCAAGAAACAGTGAGCAAAAATCAGAAATCTACTAAGTGGAAGTCAGCCCTACAAGGCCACCCTACGAGTCGTAGGTCTCACTACGACTCGTATAGGTGGGTTTGTAGCAAGAAACAAAGAGCTAAAAGTTTGGACCAAGAACTGAAGACCTAGACTATGAGAGGAGCATACGAGTCGTAGCCCAAGCAATGACTCGTACCAGAGGGTCGTAACAATCAATTCCAAAATTCAAAGTGCCTACTATGATACCCCGATTATGACTCGTAGGTCACCCTACGTGTCGTACCTGTGTGACTTACCTGCTTCCAGCTATCTTTTCTTTTTAATTTTTAGGGTTAAATTGTAAATAGTATAAATACTTAATGATAGGGTTTTAGGTGAGAGAGCTGATACATTGAATATTTGGTAGAACACTTTTAATATTGTCTCTTGAAAATTCTAAGGGTTTTTGTAGTTTTTAGTGTTGATTTTATTTTTTATTTGAAGACCTAGTTTTGGGGATTACAAAATACACATTGTACTCATTCTCCATTAATCCAAGCTTGTGGTTAGCAAGAGTTGGTGTTCTTTTCCTTCATTGTTTTGGGTAAACACTCAAGTATGTCTTCTATTTGAATTGTTTTTATTTTACTTTATCCATGAGTAGCTAAGCACCCACAACTTGGGGTTGTCGGAACCATGAGTAGTTTACTTGAGATAACCTAGACTTTGTGCATTTCTTTAATTGCAGTTTTGCATGTATTGTTTATTTCCCAATTAGAGTTATTTTGCCTAGATTAATTGAGTTAATGAATCATGGGGAACACAAATTCCCAAGTTGTCCCTAAATTTGAGTGTCTTCCCACATAGTTAGTGTAGTGTTTATTTTTTATTTTTTATTTTTGATTCTTAAATCACAGACCCCCCCCCCCCCAATTTAGACTTTAGTAATCGGTGCTTGCAATGATTAGTAGTGGATCTCTATATTTAAGCCTCGTATTCCTTGTGAATCCATTTCCCCCACTTTAAACTACCCAACCGGGGATGTACAACGCCTACCATAAAGAGCTTCAAAAGGAGCCATACTAATGCTTGAGTGGTAGCTATTATTGTAAGCAAACTCAATGAGTGGAATGTGTTCATCCCAACTACCCTTAAACTCCAAAACACAAGCTCTAAGTATATCCTAAAGAGTTTTGATAGTCCTCTCGGCTTCACCATCCATTTGAGGACGAAAAGTCGTGCTAAGCTCAACCTTGGTACCAAGATCTCTTTGGAAGGACCTCCAAAAATGAGAAGTGAATTGAGCACCACGATGCAAAATGATGGAAAAAGGTACCTCATTCAATCTAACCAACTCATGAATGTACAATTTGGCATAATCTTCGGCACCATAAGCAGTTTTGATTGGTAAGAAGTGAGCCGACTTTGTCATTCTATCCATAACAACCCAAATAGAGTCAAAACGTTTCCTAGTCTTAGGCAACCCAACCACAAAATCCATGTTGATTTCTTCCCACTTCCAAGTAAGAATCTCTATATCTTGGGTTAGGCCACCCGACATTCGATGTTCGGCTTTCACCTTTTGGAAATTGCGACATCCGGATATGAACTTGGCAATGTTTCTCTTCAAACCACCCCAGCAATACACTTCCCTCAAGTCTCTACATTTGAGGTGTGGGCCTCTTTCAAGATATATTTTTTCAAATCATCTACTTTTTTACACACAATCTACCTTGGTACCTAAGGAAACCATCTCCCCCTTCGGAGGAAACCTCCTCCTTACCATCTCTCACCAAGGCCTTCAACTCTAGCAAGGCGGGTTCAACATCTTGTTTTACCTTTACCTCCTCAATCAAAGAAGATTTAGAACCATCAACAACCACCACACCCCCATCAAAAACTTCATCTAATGCTGACTAAACGCGGAGGGCAAATTAACACTGATCGTATCCCAAGCACGTCGCAGCCTGCACATGGACAAACACTATTTTGCAAAAATTTGTGAAAATTAGTTTTCGCTATGAATCCTCTAAAATTGGGGTTATATTTATTTCTCCCTTAATTTTTCCCCCTGATCAAGAATATGAAGTCGAATTTTCGATATCACGCACGAATATTGAGATATATGGAACTTACGATTATGGGAATTTCTGAACCACATTTTTGGGGCTTGTTTGGAGCATTTCATCAAACCAACCAATCAGCCACCTATACCTTCACCCATATAGTGCTTTATAAGAAGCCATTTGAATATTAGCTTGGAAGTTGTTATTATAAGCAAACTCGATAAGAGGTAGATGATCATCCCAGCTTCCTTTAAAGTCCACCACGCATGCATGTAACATATCATTGATGGTATGAATGGTATGCTCTACCTTTCCATCAGTTTGTAGATGAAAAGCAGTGCTATGATTTACTTGAGTTCTCAGACCCTTACAAAAAGACTTCCCAAAATGTATTGTAAATTGATCCCCTTGATCTAAGATAATAGATAATGGAACTCTATAAAGGTGATCCGTCTCTCAAATGTGAAGCCTAACGTGATTCTCGAGTGAATATGTCATTCTTACTAGAGAGAAATGAGTACATTTCATCAGCCTATCAATGATTACCCAAATAGGGTTATAACTGCATGGAGTACGAGGCAACCCATTGATAAAGTCTATATTTATCATATCCTATTTTCATAATGGAAGCTCAATATTTTGAGCTAGGCCTCTAGTTCTTTGATGTTCTGTATTAACTTCCTAGTAGTCGAGGCATTGGACAGCATCGCTGCAATATCCCTTTCCATGCCATGCCACCAATAGTTTTGTTGAAGTTCTTGATACAATTTTGTTGCCCTAGAGTGGCTGAATATCTAGACTAATGGGCCTCATGAAAGAATCTTGGCCCAGAGCACTCCAATATTTGGCACACATAAGAACTCCATCACTAGTAAGATTAAATAAAGAATGTTGTTGTTGTGGAATACTTTCCCTCATTGTCATAAGCTCAGGATCCCTACATTGTTGCTCTTTTACTTCAGTAGCAAAGGAACATTCTGCTATATTTTGAGCAAGTACACCTCTGTCCTCCGCATCTACCAATCGCACTTGCAAACTAGCTAGCTGGCATAGGTCTTTTGTCATTTCAATCTTATCAGCTTCAACATGGTTTAGACTTCCAGCTAAGTGCATCACCAACAACATTATCTTTACTGGGATGACATAAAATGTTAACATCATAATCCTTTAGTAATTCTATACACCTCCTTTGTCGTAGGTTCAGCTTCTTCTACTTAGATAAATATTGGTCGCTCTGGTGGTCGGTAAAAACATCAGTATGAACTTCGTATAGGTAACGCCACCAAATCTTTAGGGTAAAAATGACTGCTGCAAGCTCAAGATCATCATTAAGATAATTTTTTCATGTTTCTTCAACTGTATTGAAGTGTGTGCAAGAACCCTACCATGATGTATAAGAACACAACTTAGGTCAATTCTTGAGGCATCATAATAGAAAACACAACCTTCGGTGCCACCCGGAGGAGCCAAGACAAGTGCGATGGTAAGCCCTTTTTTAGCTCTTGAAAACTCTATTCACATGTTTTAGTCCACTAAAACATAGCTCTGTCAGATTCAAGGGTCTCAGCCAAGTCATCACTACTTTTATCTTCTGGCCATCAACCTTGATGCCATCATAAGTAATAACATGACCAAGAAAAGCTACAAAAATTAACCAAAATTCACATTTGGAGAATTGAGCATATAACTTATTGTCCTAGAGAGTCTATAATATAGCTCGCAAGTGGTCTGCATGCTCAGCTTCTCATACAAAATGTTGTCTTTGGAATATCTACATCCCTGACACGCAACTGCTGGTACTCAAATCATAGTGATGAATTGGCTGATACCCTTGAATCTGACAGAGCTATGTTTCAGTGGACTGAAACATGTGAATAGAGTTTTCAAGTGCTAAAGAAAAGGCTTATCATCGTACTTGTCTTGGCTCTTCCAGATGGGACCAAAGGTTATATTGTCTATTGTGATGCCTCGAGAATTGACCTAAGTTGTGTTCTTATGCATCATGGTAGGGTTATCACATATGCTCCAAGGCAATTGCAGAAACATGAAAAAAAGTATCCTAATCATGATATTGAGCTTGCCGCAGTCATATTTTCCCTAAAGATTTGGAACCGTTACCTATACGGACTTCATACTGATGTTTTTACCGACCAACAGAGCCTCCAATATTTATGTAAGTAGAAGAAGCTGAACCTACGACAAAAGAGGTGGCTAGAATTACTAAAGGATTATGATTTTGACATTTTGTACCATCCTGGCAAAGATAATGTTATTGTTGATGCACTTAACTAGAAGTCTAAGCCATGTTGAAGTTTATAAGATTGAAATGACAAAGTCCATATTGATCTCTTCCCTACTTCTAGGTAGGAATATCAGTGTCTTGTGTTAGGCTACCCGACCTTTGCTGTTCAACCTTGACTTGTTGGCAACTGGCACAGTTGGACCCAAATGAGCAATGTCCTTCATTCAATTCCATCAATATATCTCCCTCAAGTCATTATACATTTTGTTTGCACTTGTCAAACTTTGCATAGAGCTTGTTTCCTTAGGGTTTGCAATACTACCCTCAAATGTTCCATATGCTCTTTCTCACTTTGGGAGTAGATAAGGATGTCATCAATAAATGCCACAAAACACATGTCGTGGTAAGTCTTGAACACTCTATTGATGAGGTCCAAAAATGTTAGAACCCGTAAGTTAGAACCCGCAAGTCCTTAATTGGTTCAAATTGGTAAAGCTTGGGACCAAATGTCAATTTCCTCTAAAGTGTAGTCTTTAAGATTTAAAATTGTTAGTGGTGGATGATGTAATGCCCCTGAAGGTTATTTTGGGTATTTTCAGCCAAATTACTATTTTTGTCCTTCTTAAAAGTTGCCTTGAGTCATTATTGGCTAATGCTAAAAGTCAGATTTTGTAAATAAGGCGATAAGCTTGAGTTTTGCAAATGAAAGAATTTTTAAAGGTTTAAGTTGGAAAATTTGAGTTTTCTGCTCGTTTGAAGTTTTACTTGTCGGATCGTGATTTTGTTAATTCCATCAGCTCTGGAATGCCAAATATGGTCTAGCGGAACTTACAGAATGTAATTTGGAGTTAAACTAAAGATTTTAGGACAAAAGTTGCATTTTTAGTTGTTACCGGGGCCTAAGTTTGACTTTGGTCAACAAGTGGGGTTTGG
>JAPFFP010042162.1:0-32043 GCA_026153255.1 Solanum medicagineum | reverse complement strand
AAAGGGTTGCCGCAAAATAGGGGTTCCCCCAGTTTCCCCCCCAACCCCCCCCCCCCCCGATCAAGAATATGAAGTCAAGTTTTCGATATCACGCATAGATTTTGAGATATATGGAAATTACAAATTTGGTCACTTCCATGACACATATTCGGGGACTTTTTTTGGGGTTGTTTCATTCATAGTGTAATCTTGAAAAAGATAGTCATGCATAGTCAATAAACATTTCATAATACCCTAACATATTTCATGCTCATATTTCATAATAATAGACACCCATAAGTAATACAACTAAATAATATAATTGTCATAAAAAGGGAAAGTTGGACTCCATGGATGAAAGGACCCAATTGATGAAATCCATATACCTTAAACTTGGGTATTCTTGACGTAGACTTGAAGAAGACTTGAAGCTTGAATGGAGTTCTTGAGATTCGAAATTAAGCTTGAGACACTTGAATTTGGATGGGAATATTGATAAAATGGTTGAGAGGTTTTAGAGAGGATTTCTGAGTGATATGGAGTGGAAAAATGGCTAAGTATAGGTGTGTTTACACATAAGTATGCATGGGGCCATGACCCCAATGCCCTTAGGCCAAAACAAACAACTAAGGAAGTGCTAACACTACTCCGCGATGGGTCCGTGTCGTGCAGCTATCATGAACCCCTACTGGTTTGCGAAAATTTGCGAAAATCATTTCTTGCTACAGGTCTTCTAAAATCCTAGTTATACCTATCCACCCACTCAATTTCGCCCCCCAAAACAGGAAATATGAAGTCGAATTTTTGATATCACACATAAATTTTGAGATATATGAAAAATATGATTATGGTATTTTCGAAGCACATTTTTGGGGCGTTTTAGTGATCTTATTGATGATGTCAAAAGGGAGTTGGTGAATGATGCATATTCTTTAACAAGATTGGAGAATCTAATGATGGTTTCGTTGATGTTCAAAATAGGGCCGAATCTTCTATGATTGTTGATGTCTAGGCAAAGCAAGACTTAGACACGTCATTGTTGTGCTGAGGAGGTCGGTTGTTGAAAGTAAGATAGAGGTTTTCTCCCAAGGGGGAGATGGTGTAATTTAGTACTAAGATCGATTGTGTTTTCCAGACATTAGTGGTCTTAGGGAGATAATCATGAGTGAAGCGCATAACTCTTATTATTCTATACACCTAGGATCGATCAAAATGTATCAAGACTTAAGGGAAGTGTGTTTGTAGCATGATACGAAGAAAGACATAGCCAAGTTTGTCTCTGAATGTTCTAGTTACCAATAGGGGGAGGTGGAACATCAAAGATTCGATTGTTTGGCCCAAAAAATTGAAATACCTACTTGAATTAAGAGAATGAGAATGTGGACTTTATGATTGGGTTTCCCTGTATCAGAAACAATTTGACTTCATACAGGCAATGTTGGAAGAATGACCAAATCGACTCACTTATTATTGGTTGAGACTACTTTCAATATTGAAGACAATGCCAAGTTATATATTTGGGAGTTGGATAGACTTGATGGTATGCCTACTTTTATTATATTAGATTGTGGTACCCAGTTCACTTTTCACTTTTGGAAATCACCTCGAAAAGGGACTTGGCACTAAGGTGAAGTTAAGTACCAATCTGTTGGGTAAGCCAATAGGATAATTCAAACATTGGAGGACATTTTAGGAACTTGCGTGTTAGAATTCAAAGGAAATTGGGGTGATCATCAACAACCTATTGAGGTATCTTACAACAATAACTTTCATGCTAGCATTAGTAATGCACCATTTAGAGCATTATATGGTAGAAGGTATAAGTCTCTGTTAAGGTGCCTTGAGTTGGATGAAATGGATTCTATAGGCCTGGATTAAGTGTTGGAGGCTATGGGAAGAGTGAAATTGATTAGGGAAAAGTCGAAGATGACTCAAAGTCATTACATTTCTTACTCGGATGGTAGAAAGAGGTATCTTGAGTTTCTTCTCTGTGATAGGGTGTGTGTTAAGTTTTCTCCTATAAAAAGTGTAATGCGTTTGGTAAAAAAGGTCAAATTAATTCCCCGGTATGTAGGTCAGTATGAGATTGTTGAGCGAATTAGGAATGTGGGTTATAGATTAGATTTGCCTCTGGATTTGAGTTTTATTCATTCGACTTTCCATGCATTTGTGTTGAGGAAATTGCTTGGTGATCCGAGCACAATGGTGCCTTTGGTAGGTGCTGAGGTTGGGGTAAAACTTGTCCTATGAGGAAGTCTAAGTTGAGATCTTGGATAGTGTAGTGAAGTGGCTTCGCAACAAGGATGTGACTTCAGTTAAGGTGCTTTGAAGGAATCAATATGTTGAAATTTCTACGTGGGAAGTGGAATCAATTATGATGTGATAATAGAACTATCCTTTCCAATCTACTCAAGCTTATGGCATTAGGTTCTTCCTATTCCCAATGGTCCTAATTTTTTCACTCTTAAGTTTCAGGACATGACATGCATACCTGTGCACGAAAATGATTTAAAGATGTTCTGAAATGAGTTTTAATGACTATATGATTTTCAAGTGATGAAATATGCGTTGTATCTTGTGTTTGAAAGTTCCATGTTCTAAGACAAGTGTTTCAATCCTTGCTCTAGCACATTCGAGAACGGATGTTCCAATGGAGGAGATGATATAAGGAATCGGACTTTGTACGACCTTAATGGAGCTTGAAAATTTGGTTCAGGAAAGATTTTGACCAAAGTGACGCTTTACAGAAGCCTTCACGGTTCGTGTGTTGCTATACGGACCATGTAGAGCCTGCTCGATGTGGTCCTTAGACTTTTGTTGGGTGTGAGGGCCTTAGTGTGGACTTTGGGACAAAGGTATACCACACTTCGATCCCCACACTGTCCCTATAGGTAATATGGACCGTGTGGTGGATCGTATGGTAGCCTTTGGCTTGAGACACCACAGTTTCTCGCCTTAGGCAAACTGTATGGCCCCTCTCACAGACCATGTGGTGCTTTACGGTCCGTGATGTCCTACCATATAGGTGTCAGAGTGAAAATTTTCTAAGTATTAGATCACTATTTTAGAACTTCATCGGGGAGAATTTTCGAAGTGAAGTGGGACGAAGGAGTACAGGGCCGTATGGCTTGGTACGGTCCGTACCACCTTTCATGTGGGGTGCTACGTTGAATCTATTCTAAGCGTGGAATCTTCAAGCTCAAGAAAATTTCACTTTCAAGCCGTCAATTCGAGCTTATTTATGTGGTTTAGGGTCATCATGGGCCTTTTTCATCATGTCAAGTTGAAAGAAATTTCATTGGCTAAGCTTTTCACAAGAACCGATAGAAGGGTTAATTTTAAATAGTCATATCTCGTAGCACAAAATGAACTAGACAACCTATGACTTACCGAATTGAAGCTCTTTCAATTAGCTTTCCACTGAATCTAGTTTCACTTTATTCCGAGTTGAGAGCAAAAAGTTATGCCCATTTTTGTAATGCCTGTTCATGCAAAGTTTTCTATGAATTGGCTAAGTATGGTCTCACAGGAGGGTTTCGCAGTCTATGAGACCTTGTATGAACCGTGATACCTCCTCATGCGGCCCCTGGCAAGAAATCTTAATTCGCATCATTAACATTTTTTTTAATTATGGCTACTCCTACGGGATATTTAAGACTTACTATGCTATCCTAAGACCTCCAAATGACCTAAAATCTATTTCTCTCATTCAAATATATCCCTACACTTAGACTTATATTGAACTCTCCTAAAACCTCTCTCAAGATTTCTTGTGAAGACAAAGCTTGGGAATCAAGTGAAAACTATTTTCTTCGTAAAATTTCTTCTTGAATCTCCTCCATTGGCTAAGGTATCTGGGATTGATCTTTGTCCCTTTCAACCAAGAAGACCAAACTCTTTCTACAATTGATTTACAGAAGTTGAGCTTACTTTAAGTATGAGTTTTGAAGATTATTGTTTATTAAATTCAATTGAAGTATGAGCTATGCTTCATTGATGATTTTAAGTTGATTTAAGCACTAATATGTCGAATTACATGATTATTATGAACATTTGAATATGCATTGTCCCTTTACAGTTTGATTTAAGCATGAGTATTCTAAATTGTGATTTGAATGAGAATTTTCTTATGGATTTACTTGAATTTCATATTGAATTGTCGATTTATGATTGAATATACACTTTGTGAGTATGGATACTTGAGGCTTGTTTGGGAACTCTTAGGTTCCAACTCGCAATGTCCCTTCTAGACCCTAGGTCCGGGTCGTGACACTGTTATCATTAACTGAGAGTAAAGGAGTGTGATATTTCCAAGATAGCTTTTTCGACGAGATATGGGGACTTTGAGTTCATGGAGATGTCTTTTGGGTTGACTAATGCCCCGATGGTGTTTATGGATCTAATGAATGAAGTGCTCAAGCAATCCTTCATACTTTTATTGTTTATGCATCACATGAATGAGGTGTTCAAGCCCCTGAGATGTGTGTATATCATGTTGGTCTATGACACCCAATCCTAAGATGTTTGTATATTGTGTCTATCCGTGACAACTGATGTTGCGTGCCTCTCAAGTCATTATGTTTATCGATGTAGTCATACAGGTCGTAAGTAAAGAAAAACTAGGGCAACAATAGCTTAAGCCTAGGGTGTCAAAAGAATCAGACACATCCAAAACCATATTAGCACCCTAGTTGGGGAGCACAATAAGTAACCATGGCAAAAAAGGATAGGCCAGCTTATAAATGTAACAAAAAATGCCCACAACAACAGATGCTCTGACTAAATCTTATGGTAGATCATATATCTCACAATAAATTTTACAAACCAATCAATAAATAATCTGGGGTCCTGTATAATAGCACATCACAATAGCAGAATTACAATGCATAGTCAGTAGTACAATTGACAACTAATGTCCAGAATATGGCTCATTTCCATAGTACCGGAAACCTCAGGAGTTATATAAGCAGCCAAGTAAGCATGTGTATCAACAAAAGTAGTATAAGACAGTGTTCAATCGTAGACAAGCTCATAACAGCCCAGAACAACAATGAGTATCCAAAGTAAGTGTGAAAAAGCCAACCACTAAGTACAATAGGTATCTGGAATAACAAGTGTCAATAGAATACTTGTTGGGGGATACGTGTCAACATTATATTGTCTCAACAAGTTCCATATAATCAACATGAATCACATTATAATTATGGATGTTTTGGGTGTAATATCTCAAGAACTTGGAGAATATCAGTCAATTACAACTTAAATGGGAAAGAATGGGGCCAACGCCCAAAATTCATAACCAACCCCCATAAAATATTATCTTTGTCACCACGAGTCTATAGCAAAAAATTGAGCTCAAAACGAGGTTCGGGAAAAGGAAAAAGAACCCTAAAATCACATTACATTTCTTATCAATAAACATATATTTCAGTAGTCTTGTTATCAAAATTCTTAAAAATATGATGAAACCGACAGATCAATCCAAACATACCACGATTTTAGTCTAAAAACGTAGTATACTTTGGCCCCAAATTTTACTTAGTTCAAATAAGAAATGGCAAAAATATAATAACCTGAAGTTTCCAGCAATTTATAATAACAGGTACAACAAGAATACTGATTCTTACCATGAATCACATGCCAAAGATAAAATTCAAGGTTCCCACGATATTCCTAATGAAATTCTTGTAACGACCCTAGCGTAGGGACTAAACACATACATAAACACATCCTTGGTTAGGAAGCATAGCTCAACCATCAACAAGTAGTACTATGGGGAATAGGGACTTAGAATACACTCTATGGGGACAAGGGGTAAGGAATTTCCACCATTCAATCATATCAAGAAAATCTAATGGAAAGGGAATATGGGATACACTTTAAGGTATTAAGGGACTTAGGAATTCCACCATCCTAATAATGTCATCATAAGAAACAAGTAATAAGGGACAGGAACTAATGAAAAGTGTCCATAGATACATAAGCGGTCGCATAAGTCATACATACCATGTTATCCACAATACCTTAATCATGAGTGGAACGAGTGCCAAGACTTGTCCCCAGCTCATGTTCAAAAGTAAATAACAAAGTAGCAAAGTCTTATCATAGGCCAGATAATTAATGCGAGTTGTCCTCGGAATGAAGGATGCACCACAAGCATGTATTCAATAGATCATACTAGCCATAAGAAGGTGGACGGACAACAACTCTATCTCCTACATGGTTAGATCATGTAGGAAAAAAGTATGAGTCAGTACTTGAAATGTACTAAGTATACGGCATGCAATGCAATAAGAGATCATAAGTCATAATAGACAAGATGCATAATCATATGCAAAGTTATAAGCCCAATATGTCATGAATGATTAATACCTTAGTCAAAATCATGCTTGGAAACAACATATTCTCATAACATATCATAAATATATGGGAAGAATATGAATGTATGTGAGAGAGACCATAAGCGATATAAACCATGTGAGAAAATAAATGGAGTCTCGATAGTTCCCCCACACCATAGAAAAGGGGAAGTGACTTTCCCTGGAGAATCTCCTAATGCCTAAGTCTATCTACTAAGCCTTGTGTAAATCGGGTAGACATCTCTAGTTCTTGTACTCGCGTGCTCGCCTCAAGACCTTATCTTTAGGGTACTCGCCTCTTAGAGATTTGGTGATCACCTTTAATCTTTTTACCTATGGTTGCACATAGTTTCGGAACTTGAGTATTCACCTCTAGTCAAATTCACTACTATGTAGTACTCTCACAAGAGTACAAAATCAAATGCATTAAGTCATACTATAAAAATCATTCCAAGTCATATGAGAGGGTAATTTATCTAATTCTAAGCGTGGAATCTTCAAGCTCAAGATAATCTCACTTTCAAAACATCAATTCAAGCTTATTTATGTGGTTTAGGGTCATCATGGGCCTTTTTCATCATGTCAAGTTCAAAGAAATTCCTTTGGCTAAGCATTTCACAAGAACCGATAGAAGGGTTAATTTTAAATAGTCATATCTCTTAGTACAAAATGAAAAATATGTCTTACGACCTACCAAATTAAATCTCTTTGAATTAGCTTTCCAATGAATCTAGTTTCAGTTTATTCCGAGTTCAGATCAAGAAGTTATGCCAATTTTCGTAAAGCCCGCCCATGTAGAGTTTCCTATGAATTGGCTATGTATGGTCTCACAGGAGGGTTTCATGGTCCATGAGACTTACGAACCGTGATACCTCCTCACGTGACCCCTAGCAAGAAATTTTATTTTGCTTCATTAATGTTTTTTTTTTTAATTATGGCTACCCCTAAGAGACATTTATGACTTCCTATGCTATCCTAAGATCTCCAAATAGCCTAAGATCTATTTCTCTCATTTAAATTCATTCCTACACATAGACTTATATTGAATTCTCCTAAAAACCCTCTAAAGATTTCTTGTGAAGACAAAGCTTGTGAAACAAGTGAAAACCCTTTTCATCATGAAATTTCTTCTTGAATCTCCTCCATTAGCAAAGGTATCTAGGATTGACCTTTGTCCCTTTAAGTCAAGAAGGCCCAAACTCTTTTTACAATTGATTTATGGAACTTGAGCTTACCTTAGGTATGAGTTTTGAAGATTATTATTTATTAAATTTAATTAAGTATGAGCTACGCTTTATTGATGATTTTAAGTTGATTTAAGCACTAATATGTTGAATTACATGATTATTATGAAGATTTGAATATGCATTGTCCATTTAAAGTTTGATTTAAGCATGAGAATTCTAAAGTGCAATTTGAATGAGAATTTACTTACGGATTTACATGATTTTCATATTGAATTATTAATTTAAGATTGAATATACACTATGTGAGTATGGATACTTAAGGCTTGTTTGGAAACTCTCGGGTTCCCATTCGCTATGTCACTTCTAGACCTAGGTCCGGGTCGTGACACTGTTATCATCAGTTGAGAGTAAAGGAGTGTGATATTCTCAAGAAAGTTTTTTCGACGAGATATGGGCACTTTGAATTCGTAGAGATGGCTTTTGGGTTGACTAATGCCCCGACGGTGTTTATGGATCTAATGAATGAAGTATTCAAGCAACCCATCATAGTTTTATGGTTTATGGATCTTGTGAATGAGGTGTTCAAGCCCTTGAGATGTATGTATATAATGCCGGTCCACGACATCCAATCCTAAGATGTATGTAGATTGTGTCTATGACACCTGATGCTGCGTGCCTCTCACGTCATAATATGTAATATATGTAGTCATACAGGCCCTAAGTGAAGCAAATCTAGGGCAGCAATAGCTTAAGCCTAGGGTGTCAAAAGTATCACACATATCCAAAACCATATTAGCACCCTAGTTGGGGAGCATAATAAGTAACCATGGCAACAAAGGATAGGCCAGCTTATAAATGTAGCACACAATTCCCACAAGAATAGATGCTTTGAGTATACCTATGGTAGATCATATATCTCACAATAAATATTACAAACCAATAACTAAACAACTTGGGTCCTGTATAATAGTACATCACAACAGCAGAATTATAGTACATAGTTAGGAGTACAATTGACAACTAATTTCCAGAATATGGCTCATTGCCATAGTACCAGAAAACTTAGGAGGTATGCATGCAGCCAAGTAAGCATACATATCAATAGAAGTAGTATAAGACAGTGGTCGATCGTAGACAAGCTCATAACAACCCACAACAACAATGAGTATCCAAAGTAAGTGTGAACAACCAAACTACTAAGTACAATAGGTATCTGGAACAACAAGTGTCAACGGAATACTTGTTGGGTGATACCTGTCAACATTATATTGTGTCAACAAGTCCAGGTAATAAACATGAGTCACAATATAATTATGGATGTTTTGGGTGTAATATCTCAAGAAATGGGAGAACATAAGTCAATTATGACTAAAAAGGGAAAAATTGGGGCCAACGCATGAAATTCCTAACCAACCCCCATAAAATATTATCTTTCTCACCTAGAGTCTATAGTGAAAAATTGAGCTCAAAACGAGGCTCAAAAAAAGGAAAACCAGCCCTAAAATCACATTACATTCTTATCAATAAACATTTATTTCAGTAGTCTTCTTATCAAAATTCTTAAAAGTACAAATTTAGTCTAAAAAAGTAGTATACTTTTTCCCCAAATTTTACTTAATTCCAATAAGAAATGGCAAAAATATCTTAACTTCAAGTTCCCAACAATTTATAATAATATGTAAAACAAAAATACTGATTTTTAGCATGAATCACATGCCAAAGCTGAAATTCGAGGTTCCCATGATGTTCCTCATGAAACTCCTTTAACGACCCTAACCTAGGGCCTTGGTGTGACATGGCGAATGGGGAACCCAAAGGTATCCAAAAAAAGCCTCATAGCATACATAAAGACATCCTTGGTTAGGAAGCTTAGCTCAACCATCAACAAGTAGTACTATGGGGAATAGGGACTTAGAATACACTCTATAGGGACAGGGGGTAAGGAATTTCCACCACTCAATCACATCAAGTAAATCTAAGGGAAAGGGAATATGGGATACACTTTATGGTAAGTAAGGACTTAGGAATTTCACCATCTTAATAATGTCATCACAAGAAACAAGTTATAAGGGGTAGGAACTAATGGAAGGTTTTCATATATACATAAGCGTCGCATAAGCCATGTATGGCATTTTATCCACAATACCTTTAATCATGTGTGGAACGAGTGCCAAGACATGTCTCCAGCTCATCTTCAAAAGTAAATAACAAAGTATCAATGTCTTACCATAAGCAAGATATTAAATGGGAGTTGTCCTAGGAATGAAGGACACACCACAAGCATGCATTCAATAGATCGTACTAGCCATAAGGAGGTGGGGGGGATAGGAACACTATTTCCTACATGGTTAGATCATGTAGGCAAAAAGTATGAGTCAGTACTTGAAATGTACTAAGTATACCGGATGTAATGCAACTAGAGATCATAAGTTTTAATAAACAAGATGCATAATCATATGCAATGTTATAAGCCCAATATGTCATGAATAATCAACACCTTAGTCAAAATCATACGTGAAAGCTAAACATAATCTCATAACATAGCATACATATGTGGGAAGAATATGAACGTATGTGTGAGTGACCATAACCAACATAAACCAAGTTAATAAATGGAGTCCCGATGTTTCCCCTACATCAGAGAAAAGGGGAAGTCACTTACCTAGGAGAATCTCCTAATGCCTAAGTCTATCTACTAAGCCTTGTGTGATTCGAGTACTCACCTCTAGTTCTTGTACTCGGGTACTCGCTTCAAACCCTTATCTTTAGAGCACTCTCCTCAAGCCCTTATCTTTAGGGTACTCGCCTCTTGGAGATTTGGGTGATCACCTTTAATATGTTTATCAATGGTAGCACATAATTTTGGGACTTGAATATTCACCTCTAGTCAAATTCACTACTAGGAAGTACTCTCACAATAGTAGAAAATCAAATGCAATAAGTCGTATCATAAAAATCATTCTAAAACATATAGGAGGGCAATATATCCAATTCCCAACCTATTGATATTATAAAGTCGAAGTCATAGGATATCTCCTTAATCATTCCTTAGATGGGAGATCCTCCATTATCAAATATTCATTCTTTCAGAACATTAATAAATCAATAACAAGCAAACATCTTCTCATAAGCCTTCTTTTCTAGTGAAAACATCATTTAATAACCTTTCACAAACCTTGGAAGAACTTCTTAACATTCATACTATTCATGAACTTGCATACATCTAGTAAAACATTTTCATCATACATGAGATACTTCATCATATAAGCTTAGTTCCAAAAGTTGGTAGATTTATTCATGTAGGCTTAAAATCTTGAAATTTGAGAGTGATGTGCACGGATGATGTAAAACATGATCTCTAGGAACAATTCAAAACAACCAACCATGGACATTGTAAGACCCTAGTTAGGATATCATAAAAATCATCTCATAACCCATAATGATATTCAAAAACCCATAATAGTTAAAGATAGAATATTTTTTAAAATTCAGCAATTCATGTAATTACATGATTTAGACCAAAATGTAGCATTTAGGTAAAAATTCAACAAGACCCATTAAAGAAATCATCAACCCAAATTAGTAATGTAACGGGTTATTAAATACAAACCCATGTCATACGTTTTGAATAAATAATTAGTCCTTTCTAACATATATCACAAATATAATTAGGAAAAGGAAGTACCCATAGTAAAATAAGCCTTAAATTAATGATTGGGTTAAAAGAGTTTTGGACTCCATAGGTGGAAAGACCCATGGATGAAGAAAACTGAAACACCCTAGAAATGTGCTTCGAAAATGTCCATAATAATAATTTCCATATATCTCAAAATGTGTGCATAATATCAAAACTTTGACATCATATTCTCGATCAGGGGGCCAAATTGAGTAAGAAATGAGAAAAACTTGGATTTTAGATGGACCATAGCGAAAAATAATTTTCTCCACTTTATGATTTCTAGTGAGCATCTGCGTCCTGGCTACGACGCGCCAGCGGCATGGAGCAGTACATTTTCTTCTTCGCATTGGGTCCGCGTCGCGGACCAGTAAAAAAATTTCCTAAGTTTTTCTTATGCGCCCACGGGCATTGGGGTCATAGCCCCATGCCCACTTAAAATGTGAAATCACCCATACTTAGCCATTTTTCAACTCTGTATCACTCAAAATCTTCACAAAAACCTCTCCAAGACTTAACCAAATATATCATTCCCAATCTAAGGGTTTCAAGCTTAACTTTGGAACTTAAGGATTCACTTCAAGGTCTAAATTTCCTTCAAGTTCATCTCAAGAAAATCCAAGTTTGAGGTATGTAGATGTCATCCGTTGGGTCCTTTCACCCATGGAGCCCAACCTTACCTTTTCATTAAAGTAGCATGTTTTCAAGTTGTATTACCTATGGGTATCTTTTATTATGAATTATGAGCATAAATCATGTTGGGGTTTATGAAGTATTGATTGATTATGCATGACTATCTACTCGAAGCTTATACCATGAATTGATTTTGTCTATTGAAAATATGCATGTTTCGAGCTATGAAACAATGCTCTATTATGAGTTTTGATGATGGATTTCAAGGTACCCTATATGAGGGTTTTACTACATGTTAGTGGATTGATTTACATTAAGTTTACTCATCTTACTTTACTATTGAATTGCATGATTTTGAACAAATATCATGGACCCACCATGTGTTTGATTAATGTTGAGGCAAGATTTCTCAAGTAATTCATGATCTATCGCATGATTTATATGTCAAGTGACTATATGATGATTCAGGGATTTCAAGTATGTATTGAATTCATGAAAAGTACCTATCATGTTACAAGTATCAAGTTTAGCCCTATTTCAAGATTTTTACCGCTTGTGAGCCATTCATGTTAAAGCAAGGGTTCATGTATGATTATAATCTATCCTCATGTTCACGTTAGGCTTACTACTAGAGGTCAAGCATATTTATGAGCTACTCAAGTCATGATCATACAAACTATTCATGTTATGATTAAGGTATGAATATTTCAATTATTCTGTGGGATTAGACTTAGCACCGATGGTTTAGATGTCAGCATGGACTATCTTCAAAGGTCCATACTCCTTTCCTCAAACTACGTGCTAACATAGGATCATGATTATTATGCTTGCTATTCTAGTGTATTCATCTAGTGCACTTTATCACGAAATCCTTTCTGAAATGGGTCATGTTCCCGTAAGGAGGGTTATTTCATACGAAGTAGGTCATTTTCCCCTAAGGTGAAGTATGGTATACCTTGGCAAGTAGAGCACCTCTTTACTGATGACGGGTAATCATCAGCATTTCAAGTTGTAGTTCACTTGGTCTTAATCATGTCGGTTAAGGTGTCTTCCCACAAATGTATGGTATATTATGCAAGTTGATTTAATTACAAGCATGTTCTATTACAAGCACTGTTCATGCATGCCATGTTGAGATTATGTATGATTATGCATTTTGAATACATTGTCTTATGTCTTTGTTGCATTACAACCCACATACTTAGTACATTCAAATGTACTAACACATACTCTGTGCCTACATGTTATTACCATGTAGGGACCAGAGCATCATTTTATCACCCTCCAGGTGGCTAGTTGATATTTTAGAGATATGTTTTGGTGAGTCCTCAAGTCCTAGGACACTATCAATGTTAATATTGCAATTTGAGACTTCTTATGTTAAACACTTGCTATTGTGAGGGTGAGCCCGGTAAGTGTCTTAGCCCGCGCTCCATTCCATGTTAGAGGTGTTGTTGGAGATTATGATGTACTTATGCTATGAGCTTGACTCTTTATGCTTTTATGAATATCAAGACTTCCCTTAGTCCCGTTTCCCTTTTTATTATATCTCTTGTTGTTGTTTACTTTGCTTCCGCGACTAAGGATGTGTGATTGATATGCTAAGAGGCTTGTCTGAGTCCCTTGGGTTCCCATTCGCCAAGTCACGTCTAGGCCCTAGGCTTGGATCGTGACAACATGGTGTCAAAGCACTAGGTTGTTAATAATCCTTGAAATCCAACACACCGTGTCGATTAGAGTCTTATTCATGGTTGTAAAGTACGCCACAACTATGATTGGGAGGCTATGAGGCGTTTTAGCAAATGTTTCACTTTTTCATGTTCTATATCGTGCTTTAGATGTAAGTTTATGGCTTTTCCCCCAACAAATTCTCTTTGCTCTTGTAGATCATGCCGATTCCTATAGGGAGACTAAGGAGAGCCCATACACCCGAGGAGAAACCGACCTCTCCCGCTCCTCAAGCTCCTCAAGGTGGAGGGGTAGTCAAAGATGAGTTCCGACGCCTCATGCTCCCACTTCGGCTTCTAGGGTGAGGGAATTCACAAGAATGAACCCACCGGAATTCCATGTATCCAAGCTGAAAGAGGATCCCCAAGAGTTGATCGATGAGGTGTATAAAGTTCTATCTATCATGGGGGTCAATTTGGAAGAGAAGGCAGAGTTAGCATCCTACCAACTCAAAGATGTAGCCCAAATTTGGTTCACCTAATGGAAGTTAGAGAGGAGAGGTGACAATGCTATTTCTTGGGAGGAGTTCAAAGCCGATTCCTCAATCGATTCTTTCCTATTGAGCTAAATAATGCTAAAATGATGGAGTTATGAACCTTAAGAAAGGTTCCATGATGTGAGGGAGTACACCCTCAAGTTCAACAATCTCTCCAAGTATGCTCCACATTTGGTGGCTGACCCTAGATTAGAATGAACAAGTTTTTGTCGGGGGTGTCTGACTTGGTTAATGAGGAGTGTCGTACTGCCATACTAGTGACTGATATGGATTTGTCCTATTTGATGACATATGCCGAGCAAATAGAGGGGGAAAATCTTAGAAAAAGAAGAAGTGGTGAGCCCAAGAGGGCTCATTTTGAAGGTGGTTTCCAAGGTTCCAAGGGTGGCCGGTTTCCTCAAGGCCACAAGTCCCAAGGACAATGGTCTTTCAATGCTCTTAAATAGGAGATTTGCTAATGATAACCCAAGATTCCAAGGCATCAATGGTGGGATGGCAAATCTTAAGTGCCAAAAGTGTGGGAAAAACCATGGTGGCACATGTTTGAGGAACTCTAGTGCTTGTTTTGGATGTGGTGAAATGGGTCATAAGGTCATTGATTGTCCTCATACTCAAAACAAAGGTAGAGATGGTCGTCCTCAAGGGAAAGGTGCTAATGTGGGTCAAAGAGCAAAGGGAGGCCAACATGGGTGTGCTACAAGGCAAAATAGGTTCTATGCTCTTCAACTATGGAAGGCGTGGATGAGGTGGCTGATGTTATCATTGGTATGTTAAATCTTTTTGATTTTGATGTGTATGTATTGATAGATATGGGTTCCACTCTTTCTTTCATTATTCCTTTTGTTTCCAAAAATCTTCATGTGAGTCCCTAATTGTTGTGTCAATCTTATGAAGTGTTTACCCCTGTTGCTGAGTCAATTGTTGCTAAAAGAGTCCATCGAAATTGTCCCGTGTTAATATTTCATAAAGTCTTTCCTTGTGATTTTGTTGAATTAAATATGGTGGATTTTGATGTCGTTCTTGCGATGGATAGGTTGCACGCATATTATGCTTCTATCGATTGTAGAACCTGTAGAGTTAAATTCCAATTCCCTAATGTGCCCATCCTTGAGTGGGAAAGTCATGATGTGGCGGTCAATGGTAGATTCATTTCTTGTCTTAAGGACCAAAAGTTGATTTCTAAGGGTTGGCTTTACCATCTTGTGAGGGTTAGGGATGTTGAGTCAAAAGTCCTTCCTATTGCGTCGGTTGGGTGGTTAATGAGTTTCTTGATCTTCCCCGATGAGCTTCCCAGTGTTCCTACCAAAAGGGAAATAGACTTTGGAATAGACCTCCTTAACGATACTCAACCCATTTCCATTCCCCCTTACCGTGTGGCTCCGGCGGAATTGAAGGAGTTAAAGGATCAATTGAAGGATTTGTTGGTAAAGGGTTTCGTAAGACCTAGTAAGTTATCTTGGGGTGCATCGGTGTTATTTGTGAAGAAGAAGGATGGTTCCCTAGAATGTGCATTGATTACTAGCAACTTAATAGGGTTACCATAAAGAACAATTATCCTCTACCAAGGATTGATGACCTTTTTGATCAACTTCAAGGGGCTAGTCATTTTTCTAAGGTTTATCTTCTATCTGGGTGTCACGATCCAAGCCTAGGGCCTTGACGTAACCGGCGAATGGGGAACCTGAAAGAACCCCAAACAAGCCTCATAGCGTATCATTACACATCCTCGGTCGCGGAAACAATAGAATACCACAAGGAATAGTAAATTTGGACAACCAGGGCTAAGGGAACACATCCTTATCATAAACAACAAGAGTTAATAGAGTCAAAGGTCAAAGCATAGATACATAATATGTCAAACAAAACACTAATACATAGATGAGAGTGTGGGCTAAGACAAAGCAACCAGGCTCATCCTAATAGGCAATTCATAAGTCAAAGAGAGGAAGCCTTAATACATAGCAAGAAATCATTAGTAACATCCCAGAATGGAGGACTCACCAACAAGCTTGATAGAAGTCGTACTAGCTACTTGGAGGAGGAGGATGATCAAGAAGTAAACAGGTTCCTACATGGTGACATCATGTAGGAATAGAGTATGAGTTAGTACGTCTGAATGTACTAAGTATGTAGGATCCAATGCAACAAGCGGTAGGCATCATAGGCAAAATGCATAATCATAGCAATGAATAACATACTAACAATATGGCAAGTATGAATGATGCTTGAAGTAAATCGTGCTTATAGAAACCCAAGTACCTTGGCTTTGGAAATGAACTTGATAAAGATTGAAGATGGAGACTTGAAGCTTGAGTGAAATCCTTGAGATCCTGAAGAGGGTTTGCGGCTTGAATTTAGGAGTAAAATATTCGGCTAACTGTTTTAATGGGTATTAGGGAATGTTTAGAATGACATGAGGGAGAAAATTGGCTAAGTATAGGTATATTCACATTTGAGAACACTTAGGCTAAGACTTAAAAGTATTGGACAGTAAGAAAAAAATAACTGGGAAGAATTTACACAGGTCCGCGTGGAGACCAAGTTTACACGTGTCCGCGACAGCTGTGCGTCATAGATCAATTCTAGAAATTCAAATTTTGGAAATTTGGAATTGTTATTCGACTGCTCTAAAATCGGAGTTAGACTCATTTTCCACTCAGAATGACCCCCCGAACATGAATATGAAGTCCAATTTTTGATATCGCTCATGGATTTTGAGATATATGGAAATTACGATTCTTGGCACTTCCAAGGCACATTTTTGGGCACTTTTTGGGGTTGTTTCAATATGTCCCCCTTAGGAACATTTTTCCCCAAATTTTAAAGAGACGTATATGAGAGACATAAACATGACAATTTTAGCCCACATAGAAATGCAACAATGCACTTAAACATCATTTCTGAATTTCATCATAAGTGTAAAATCATCATGAACTTAGTCAATTTAAACATGAACATATGCAATGACATGAGGGCTGAACTTAAGACTTGAGATTATATAAAGGAATTAGTTCAATATCTTTGGCTTGAGTGGATTGAAGAAGGTAAGGATACCTCTTTCGCATGTTCTCTTCAGCCTCCCAAGTAGCACTTTCCACTTGTTGATTTCTCCAAAGGACCTTAACGGAAGCCACCTCTTTGTTTCCTAACCTCTTCACTTGTCTATCCAAAATATGAACTGGAACCTCTTCATATGTCAAATTGTCTTCAACAATACCCACAACCTCAAGAGGTACAATAGTATTCAGGTCAACCACATATGTTGTCTTAACCGGTAGAAAGTGAGTCGATTTTGTCATCCTATCAACCACAACCCAAATGGAGTCAAATCCCTTTCTAGTCTTTGGCAACCCAACCACAAAATCCATATTTACCTCTTCCCACTTCCAATTAGGGACCTCAATGTCTTAGGTTAGGCCACCAGGCCTTTGATGTTCAGCTTTGACTTGTTGGCAACTATGATAACTAGAAACGAATTTGGCAATGTCCCTCTTCATGCCTCCCTACCAACACACGTTTTTCAAGTCTGTATACACTTGGTGGAATAGAGGTGGATAGAATAAGAAAAGTTATGGGCCTCATCAAGGATTCTCTCCCTCAAACCATCAACACAAGACACACACAACCTACCTTGGTACCTGAGGGAACTATCCTCCCGCCGAAAGAAAACCTCCACCTTGACGTCTTTTACTAAGGCCTTCAATTCTAATAAGGATGAATCAAGATCTTGCTTTTCTTATACCTCATCAAAAAAGGAAGATCCAGAACCGTCAACAATAACAATGTCCTTATTACCAAACTCTTCCGACCTAACTCCCAGTCTAGCCAATTGATGCACCTCCCTAGCCATTTCCTTATCACTACCATCAACATATGCTAGGCTACCCATGGACACCGTACTCAAAGCTTCCTCCACCACATTTGCATTACGAGATAATAATGGACACTCATATCATAGTCCTTAAGAAGTACTAACCATCTCTTTTGCCTCAAGTTGAGATCCTTTTGATTGAAGACATATTGGAGGCTCTTATGATTGGTGAACACATCAACATGCACCCCATATAAGTAATGATGCCAAGTCATTAATTCAAACACAACGACCGCTAACTCAAGATGATGGGTAGGGTAGTTCTTTTTATGCACTTTGAGTTGTCTAGAAGCATAGGCTATGACCTTACCATTTTGCATCAATAAACAACCCAAATCAACCCGCGAAGCATCACAATACACAAAAAACCCCTTAAGACCATTCGATAATGATAATATAGGGGCATATACAAGCTTATCTTTCAAGTTTTGGATGCTCCTCTCACATTCATCGGTCCACAGAAACTTAACCTTCTTTTGAGTCAATTTTTTCATAGGGGAAAACATAGAAGAGAACCCATTCACAAACCTCTGATAGTAGCCCGCTAAGCCTAAGAAACTCCTAATATCTTACGGCGTCAATGGTCTAGGCCAGTTTCTAATCACATCGATCTTCTTTGGATCCATCTTAATATCATTACCCAACACCACTTGTCCTAGAAAGGCAACCTCCCTCAACAAGAATTCACACTTTTCATATTTAGCATACAATTCTCCTCCCTAAATGTTTGCAACACAACCCTCAAATGAGCCCAATGCTCCTTCTCACTACGAGAATATATCAAAATGTCATGAATGAATACCATAACAAAGGAATCAAGGTAGGGTTTAAAGACCCTATTCATTAGGTCCATAAAGATGGCCGGTGCATTTGTCAACTCAAAAGACATCACCATAACTTTGTAATGTTGATATCTAGTCTGGAAGGTCTTTTTCGGAATATCACACTCCCTCATTTTCACTTGAAGATACTCGGACCGAAGATCAATCTTAGAGAAATGGTTTGCCCCTTGCAAGTGGTCAAACAAATCATCAATCCTTGGAAGAGGATACTGATTCTTGATGGTGACCCTATTGAGTTGCCGGTAGTCAATACACATCCTAAGGGATCCATCCTTCTTTTTCACAAACAACACCGGTGCACCCCAAGATGATTGGCTAGGCCTAATAAATCCCTTCTCCAACAAGTCCCTCAATTGTTCCTTCATCTCCTTTAACTCCACTAGGGCCATGCGGTAAGGGGGAATAGAAATGGGTTGAGTATCAGAGAAGAGGTCTATACCAAAGTCTATTTCTCTTTTGGGAGAAATACTAAGAAGTTCATTTGGGAAGACATCAAGAAACTCTTTTACAATCGGAACCGACTTTATAGGAAGGACTTTAGACTCCTCATCCCTAACCCTCACAAAATATGTAGAGATAAACTTATGGGCTTTAACGCAAGAGATGAATCTACCCTTGACCACCACATTTGACTCTCCCACTCAAGGACAGGTTAATTTAGAAATTGGAATTTAACCCTAGGGGTTCTATAATTAATAGAAACATAGTATATATGCAACCAATCAATCCCAAGAATAATATCAAAATCTACCATGTCTAACACAATAAGATCACAAGGGAATGTCTTATGCAAGATGAAAATAGGACAACTTCTATAAACTTTTCTAGCAACAATAGATGCACAAATAGGAGTACACACCTCAAAAGACTCATGCAACAACTCGGGGTCAACATGGAACTTTTTGGCTACAAAGGGGGTAACAAAAGAAAGAGTGGCACCCGGATCAATCAATGCATACAAATCAAAGTCAAAGATTTTCAACATACTAGTAACAACATCGGGGACATCATCAAACCCTTGCCTCCCATGCAAAGCATAGACCGATTGTACCTTGGGGCACCATCTTGTCGGCCACCTCTCCCCAATGGGACCACATTAGCACTTTGTGGACGAACCTCCTTGCCTTTGTTGCGGTTTCGAGGGCAATCCATCACCTTATGCCCCATTTCCCCAACACCATAACAAGCACCGGTATTCTTCAAACATGGGCCACCATGACCCTTACCACACACTGGACACACATCAGTAGGAGCCACACCCCTAACACCTTAGGCCCTCGAAAGGTCATTTGCAACCCTCTTATCTAATGCATGAGTAGACCTTTGTCCTTGATGGAATCAACCACTCCTTTGGAACTTACCCTCAAAACAGGCCCTTTTGGCCTCATGCCCCATTCTTCCTAAATTTCTCCTCTTCCATTTGTTTGGCGTAGGTCATCAAATGTGACAAGCCCATATCATTAATCAACATGGCAAACCAACATTCTTCACTACCAAGTTGAAAACACCTAACACAAATTTATTCATTCTAGATCTTGAGTCGGCCACCAAATGCATAATATACTTAGAGAGTTGGGTAAACTTTAGGGCATACTCCCTAACACTTATAGACCCTTGTCTCAAATTCATAAATTTCACCAACTTAGCTTCCCTAAGTCCAGGGGGGAGGAACCGATTAAGGAAGGCTACCTTAAATTCCTCCCAAAGTACCACGTAGTTTACTTCTTTTTCCTCCATCCATTGGTCGTACCATATTTGTGCTATCCCTTTGAGTTGGTAGGCCGCCAACTCCACCTTATCCTTCGGCCTTACACCCATGATGGACAAAATTTTGTAGACCTCATCAATGAACTCTTAGGGGTCCTCACTCACCTTTAACCCATGGAATTCCGGGGATTCATTCTCATGAAGTCTCTTATCTGAGATGTTGGTGTAGGAGCATGAGGGGCTTCGGTCCCTCGGTTGGCTTCATTAGGCACCATTTGTGCAAGCAAGGTAAGAGCATCCCTAAGCTCTCCATTGGCCAGTTGGTCCTTGGGCGTGCAGGCTTGTCTTCTACTCGTATTAGGCCTGATCTAGCATAGCAAAGAACAATCATTAGGGGAAAACCTTACTTCAACTATATAGCACGACTTACAACATGAAGAAGGCAAACATTTCCTAAGACGTTTCATAGCCTCCAACTCATAGTTGTGGTGCACAACACAACCATGAATAAGACTTTAATAAACGCGGTGTGTTGGACTCCTAGAATCTAACAACCTAGTGCTCTGATACCACTTTTGTCATGACCCAAGCCTAGGTCCTAGACGTGATCAGCGAATGGGGAACTCGAAGGATCCCCAGACAAGCCTCATAGCATATCATTACACATCCTTGGTCATGAAAACAATAGAATACCACAAGGAATAGTAAATAAGGACAACCGGGGCTAGGGGAACACTTTTTATCATAAACACCAAGAGTTAATAAAGTCAAAGCTCAAAGAATAGATACATAACATGTCAAACAAAACACTACTACATAGATAAGAGCGGGGGCTAAGACAAAGCAACTGGGCTCATCCTCATAGTCAATTCATAAGTCAAAGAGAGAAAGTCTTAACACATAACAAGAAATCATAGGTAACATCCCCAGAATGGAGGACTCGTCAACAAGCTTGGTAGAAGTCATGCTAGCTACGTGGAGGAGGAGTATGATCAAGCAGTACATAGGTTCCTACATGGTCACATCATCTAGGCATAGAGTATGAGTTAGTATATTTGAATGTACTAAGTATGTACGATGCAATGCAACAAGAGGTAGGAATCATATGAAAATGCATAATCATAGCAATGAATAACATACTAACAATATGGCATGTATGAATGATGCTTGAAGTAAAACAATGCTTATAGAAACCATAATACGAGTGTAAGGAGTGACCATTATAGTGCAAGCTATGATCTACAACCCCCTTGGATAGGCGCATAAGGTATGAACCCCTTCATGAGGTTGATGGAGTACAAACCCCACACCGAGGTTGATGAAGTAAAAACCCCCAATCAAAGTTGACAGAGTACCGACCCCGCATCAAGGTTAATGGGTACCAACCCCGAATAAGGTTACCCGAGCCTACCACGTCTCGAGCTAGGCGACCAAGGTACCAACCCCTTCGATAGGTTACCCAGGCCTACAACCGCATGAGCAAGGCATGGTCATCTCCAACACTATCTAGAGATAATATCATATATATATATATATATCTATATATACACATACACACACACTCATCATCATATATACACGTTCCTTTTCCATCATCATTCCATCATCTTTTCATCATCATATACTCATTCAACTCATAAGACATGCATCAGATCTTTAATTCCTGAAGAATCCATAACCGGTCATTTTATCAAACACTTAGAAGGTGTGTAGTTCTTGTGTAAAACCATGCAATTCAAGAGTAAAATTATGCTACAAAAATCAATGTAAAGCCATAAATAGATACTTGGTAACACCCTCAAATCATATACATCAAGACGTTTCATCAATTTGCACAATAGACCTTAGTTTCATAACTTCAAACATAGTAAAACAGTCACAATTTCATGAATCAGAACATAGTGTGCAGTGAATTTCATAATGAATAAGACCCATGAATAAATCTTCATTAAATCATGTAATTTTGATTAAAATAGCTTGGATATCATGGTGGAAGGAACCCATGAAAGAAACCCGCATACCTTAGCTTTGGAGATGAACTTGAAGAAAACTGAAGATGGAGACTTGAAGCTTGAGTGAAATCCTTGAGATCCGTAAGAGGGCTTGATACTTGAATTTAGGAGTAAAATATTTGGCTGAGTTTTTGAATGAGTATTGGGGAATATTTGGAATGATATGAGGGTGAAAAATGGCTAAGTATAGGTATATTCACGTTTTGGAACACTTAGGCCCAAGATTTAAAAGTCTTGGACCGCAAGAAAAAATTAACTAGGCAGAATTTACACATGTCCGTGTCACGGACCTATCACAGAGACCAACTTCACACATGTCCGCGATGCGCTCTGTTGCGGACCGCTTTTTGAAATTGAAATTTTAGAAATTTTGAATTGTGATTCGATTGCCCTAAAATTGGGGTTAAACCCATTTTCCACTCAAACTGACCCTTTGAACAATAATATGAAGTTAGATTTTTGATATTGTGCACAATTTTAAGTTATATGGAAATTACGATTCTGGGCACTTCCGAGGTACTTTTTCGGTCACTTTTGGGGGTCATTTCACTGGGAATCACCAAGTGAAAGTGAGGGAGTGTGATATTCCAAATATGACATTATGGACTATGTATGGGCACTTTGAGTTTGTGGTTATGTTCTTTGGGTTGACTAATGCGGCGGTTATACTTATGGATCTCATGAATAGGGTCTTCAAACTCTACCTTAACTTGTTTGTAGTGGTCCTTATTGATGATATCTTGATTTTTTCCCATAGTGAGGACGAGCATGTGAATCACTTGAGGGTGGTATTGCAAATCTTGAGGGATGAGAGATTGTATTCCAAATATGAAAAATGTGAGTTTTGGTTGAAAGAGGTTACATTTTTAGGGTATGTGGTGTCGGGTGATGACATTAAGGTTGATCATAAGAAGACGGAGGTGATAAGAAACTAGCCTAGAACTTTGACTCCATTAGACATTAGAACTTTCTTGGGTTTGGCGGGTTATTACAGAAGATTTGTGAATGGTTTTTCTTCTATAGCTTCTCCTATGACTAAGTTGATACAAAAGAAGTCAAAATTCATATGGACCGATGAATGTGACAGAAGTTTTCAATGCTTGAAAGATAAGCTTGTCTCTTATCCTATCTTGGCTCTACCGGAAGGGTTGGAAGTGTTTATGGTATATTGTGATGCCTCGAGAATCGGTTTTGAGTGTGTTTTGATGCAAAATGGTAAAGGTATAGCATATGCCTCTAGGGAACTTAAGGTGCATGAGAAGAATTATCCCACCTATGATCTTTAACTGGTGGCCGTAGTATCTGCTTTGAAGATTTGGCGTCACTACTTGTATGGAGTTCATGTTGATATGTTTACCGATAACAAGTGTCTCCAATATGTGTTCACCCAAAAAGATCTTAACTTGAGACAAAGAAGTGGTTGAAACTCCTTAAAGATTATGATATGAGTGCACATTATCAGCCCAAAAAAGCTAATGTTGTGGCTGATGATCTAAGAAGAGTGTCCATGAGTAGTCTAGATCATATTGATGATCATGGCAAGGAGGTGGCTAGAGAAGTTCACCGGTTGGCTAGATTGGGAGTTAGGTTGGATGAAGTCGAGAATGGTGGTTTAGTGCTTATTGATGGTTGTAGATCTTCTTTAATTGAGTTGGTTAAGTAAAAACAAGATCTTGATCATGCATTTTTAAAGCTGAAGTCCTTGGTGAAAGATAGTAAAGTGGAGGTTTTCTCCAAAAGGAGAGATGGCACCCTTAAGTACCAAGGTACGTTATGTGTGCCTAATGTTGAGGACTTGAGGGAGTTGATCTTGAAGGAGGCCAACAATTCATCCTATTCTATTCACCCCGGTTCTACAACGATGTATATAGACTTGTGGGTGGTGTAGTGGAGGGGTGGTATGAAGAGAGACATTGCCAAGTTCATATCCGGATGTCACAATTGCCAACAAGTCAAAGCAGAACATCAAAGGCCAGTGCCCTATCCCAACACATAGAAATTCCAACTTGGAAGTTGGAAGAGATCAATATGGATTTTGTCATTGGGTTGCCTAAGACTAGGAAACATTTTGACTCTACTTGGGTTGTTGTGGATAGAATGAAAAAATTGGCTCACTTTCTACCAGTCAAAACCACTTATTATGCCAAAGATTATGCCACGTTCTATGTACATGAGTTAATAGATTGCATGGGGTGTCTTTGTCAATCATTTCGAATTGTGGTGCTAAATTCACTTCTAACTTTTGGAGGTCATTTCAAAGATGTCTTGGCATAAAGATTAAGCTTAGCACAACTTTTCTTCCTCAAATAGATGGTCAAGCCAAGAGGACTATCCAAACTCTTGAGGATATGATTAGAGCTTGTGTTTTGGAGTTTAAAGGTAGTTGGGATGAACATGGACCACTTATTGAGTTTTCTTACAACAATAACTACCACTCAAGCATTGGTATGGCTCCTTTTGAAGCCTTATATGGTAGGCTTTGTAGATTCCCTATTGGGTGGTCTGAAGTAGGGGAGATTCCTTCGCTAGGTCTAGATATGGTTGTGGAAGCCTTGGAGAAGGTGAGATTGATAAGGGAAAGGTTGGAAACAGCCCAAAGTAGACAAAAGTCCTACTCTGATGTGAGGAGTAGAGATCTTGAGTTCAAGGTAGGTGATTGTGTTTACTAGAAAGTCTCACCCTGGAAGGGTGTGTGCGGTTTGGAAAGAAAGAGAAATTAAGCCCAAGGTTTTTGGGTCCTTATAAAGTTTTAAGGAGAGTGGGCAAGGTTTCATATGAGTTGGAGTTGTCTATGGAGATGAATATGGTTCATCTAGTTTTCCATGTGTCTATGTTGAGAAAGTGTGTGGGTATCCGACGTGCTATAGTACCCTTGGAGGTTGTGGGTGTTGTAGAAGATAATTCGACCTACGAGGAGGTCCCTGTGGAGATTTTGGATAGACAAGTAAAGAGGTTGTGAAACAAAGATGTAGCTTCTGTCAAGGTCCTTTGGAGGAATCGACAAGTTGAAAGTGCCACACGGGAAGCCGAGGCGGACATGAAAAAGCGATACCCATATATCTTACACTCTACCCAATCCGAAGGTACTAATTTATGTCCCCTACATGATTCCAAGTCTTAAGTTTCATCCCTTATGTCATTTTCCATGCAATCATGTTTATGTTAATAAGTTTATGGTGATTTTTGACATTCATGTTGAGACTTTTTGAAAATGATGTTTAAATGCATTTGTTGTATTCATATCAGGCTAAAATCTTCATGATTACTTCTCTTATGCAAGTTTCTTTGACAATAGGGGACGAATGTTCCAAAAGGGGGGGGGGGTATTGAAAATCCCTAAAAATGTGCTTCACAAATACCCATAATCATAGTTTCCATATATCTCAAATTTCATGCGTGATATCAAAAATTCGACTTCATATTCTTGATCAGGGGCAAAATTGAGTGGGGAATTGGTATAACCCAAAGTTTAGATGACCCATAGCGACAAATAAGTTTTGCTAATTTACAATTTCTAGAGAGCATCTACGCCAGGGGTGCAGGGTAGTACATTTTCTTCTTCGCGTTGGGTCCGCGTCATGGACATGACAAAGACTAGTACAAATATTTCCTTAGTTTTTCTTATGCACCCAAGGGCATTGAGGTCATATCCCCATTCCAACTTAAACGTGAAAACACCCATACTTAGGCATTTTTCAACTCTGTATCACTCAAAACTGTCACAAAAACTTCTCTTATCCAAATCTAAGGATTTCAAGCATAACTTTGAAACTAAAGGATTCAGTTTAAGCTGTAAGTTTTCTTCAAGCTCATCTCAAGAAAACCCAAGTTTGTGGTATGTGGTTTTCATCCATTGGGTCCTTTCACCCATGGAGCCCAACCTTCCCTTTTCATAAAAATTGCATGTTTTCAAGTTGTATTACCTATGGGTATCTTTTATTATGAAGTATGAGCGTAAATTACGTTGGGATTTATGAAGTATTGATTGATTAAGCATGACTATATACTTCAAGCTTATACCATGAATTTATTTTATCTATTGAGATTATGCATGTTCTAAGCTATGAAACTATGATCTATTATGAGTTTTGATTATGGATATCAAGGTACCCTACATGTTGGTGGGTTGATTTGCATTAAGTTTACTCATCTTACTTTACTTTTGTATTGCAAGATTTTTAACTTGTATCATGAACACACCATGTGTTTGATTAAATGTCGAGTCTGGAATTTTAAAGTTATTGATGATCTAATGCATGATTTACATGTCAAGTGACTATATGATGATTAAGGGCTTTCAAGTATGTGTTAGATTCATGAAAAGTTCCTATGATGTTACAAGTATCAAGTTAAGTCCTATTTCATGATTTTTACCTCTTGTGAGCTGTTCATGTTAAAGCAAGGGTTCATTTATGATTATTATCTATCCTCACATTCAATTTAGACTAACTACTAGAGGTCAAGCATGTTTCTAAGATACTCAAGTCATGTTCTTACAAGCTATTCATGTTATGATTAAAGTATGATTATTTCAAGTATTCCATGGGATTAGACTTAGCACTGATGGATTGGATGTTGGTGTGGACTATCTTCAAGGGTCCATGCTCCTTTCCTCAAACTATGTGCCGACATAGGATCACGATTATTACCTTTGCTATTCTAGTGGATCCATCTAGTACAAGTTATCATGAAATCCTTTCCAAAATGGGTCATGTTCCCGTAAGGTGGGTTACTTCATACGAAATGGGTGATGTTCCTATAAGGTGAAGTATGGTTTACCCTGGCAAGCAGACCACCTCTTTACCGATGAGGAGTAATCATCGGGATTCCATGTTGTAGCTCACTTGGCCTTACTCATGTCGGTTAAGGTCTCTTCCCATATATATATGGTTTATTATGCAAGTTGGTTGAGTTACGAGCATGTTTTATTACAAGCATTAAACATGCATGCCATGTTGAGTTTACGAATTTCCATCACTTATGATTATGCATTTTGAATATATTGGTTTATGTCTTTGTTGCGTTGCACCCTGCATACTTAATATATTCAAACGTACAAATACATACCCTATTCCTACATATTATTACCATGTAGGGACAAGAGCACGTTTTGATCACCCATCACGTGGCTAGTTGATATTTCGGCGATAAGCTTTGGTGAGTCCTCAAGTACGAGGACACCTTCTATGTTACTCTTGTAATTTGAGACTTCTTATGTTGAACACTTGTTACCATGAGGGTGAGCCCAGAAATTGTCTTGGCCCCCGCTTCATTCCATGGTAGAGGTGTTGTTGGATATTATGATGTACTTATGCTATGAGCTCGACTCGTTTTGCTTTTATGAATATCAATACTTCCCTTAGTCCCTCTTCCCTTTTTATTATATCTTTTATTATTGTTTACTTTACTTCCGCGACCAAGGATGTATGGTTGATATGCTAAAAGGCTTGTTAGATCCCTTCAGGTTCCCTTTCACTGTGTCACGTCTAGGCCCTAGTATTGGGTGTTGACAAAAACCACATGCCTCATAACAAAATATAAAGAAAGTTGATCAGAATCCTGAAGTTGATGGAATGCTTTGAAGCGATTGATGTTTTTTTTTTAAAGGAAGGATTTGAGTCTTCTTCCTTGAGAGAGAAATTTGGAATGTGTGAAAGGGAAGGTTATTTGGGCATGAAAATATGCATAGGAAAATGTATGTAGGTTAAATGGGTTCAACCCCTTTTGAAAAAGTAAAAATATCATCAAAATAAAAAAATACATTTCAATGTGTCCCGACGTCAAATTTGGTGATTCATGGATTCTATCTTGAAACAGTTCAGTGGATCATAAAATGGGACCATCAGATCAACATTTTAATAGAATTTGAAGCTTTTTGGGATGATTTGGAGAGAAAATTCAGCTGCTCGCCTAATTATTTAGGGAGTCACTAAAATTAACAGATTTAGCAGTCTTCAGTAAAATATTCATAACTTTTTACTTCAAACTTAGAATAAGGCGAAAACGGATATGTTGGAAAGATAATTCAAAGAGATTTAATTTGGTAGGTAGTATGTTACATAATTAATTGTCTGCTATGAGATACGACCATTTAACGTTGGCCTTTTTATGAATTCATGACGAAACATAGTTGATTGGAATCCTTTAGGTTTAGCTTGATGTGAGTGATGCCTTATGACCTAAAGCTACATGTAATCCACTAGGAATACCTAATAAGTGATCCCACCAATTTAGAAATCATCAAGTTGATCCCACACACATATGAGAAGCGACTTGAATCCTAGCTTAATATCTAGGGTGTTGCAATTATGTGCAATTTATCCTTTTGAATCATTTAATTTTGATATGAATATCAAAGGTTATGGCTAACAAAATATTGGCACTTTTCCCAGTGTCACTGGCCGTTCATGGATAGCCACTACCTCACCATTGACTTCCACACGCCTGAGCATGGAATGCAGTTATAGGGAATTTGCATGCCAGGCCTCCGCGGACACAACGAAGCTGCATTGCCGTGGGCATCCATACCTATGCCATTCGCGCACACAACCCGCACTCTACGTCAATAGAGGGTTGCCAGGAAACTGCTCTGTAACAACTCACTTCAACTTTTCTCTAGGGTGTTCCAGGCCCATCCAATGTCCATTTTTTTCACAAACCGATAATAACTCTCGAATGATTCACCCAACAGGCACACCAACAATACCAACTACTCAAAATGACTTGAGGTCATTATACACATGCTCTAATTGAATAAATAATTGCATAACACAAAAATGACCAGGAGGAACTACACCACCATCGGATAAACTTGTCAATCATAGGCATCAGGCTACTCTGACTTCACCGATAAAGGTTTGATAATTAGTCCAAACATCAAATCTAAGCTTTTTCACCCATTTCAAATCAGTATAACATTAGAACTAAGCATGGGGTTTTTTAACAGAATCTAAACACATCAACGCGTAATTTTAGCCCATTGTCATCAAATAAGTGTTCATGATAAACTAATGTACCTATTTGGAATCCATTCGAACATTCAAACACAGATACAACATCATAAGCTCAAAAACAAGCAAGTAAAAGTACCTATATGGAATTCATTATCAAAACAAATCACGCATAATGGCTTGAAAATATAAAAAGAAGAGGATATACCTTTCAATGAAGCTCTAGAACAAGTAGATTACGTGCAACCGGTGTGGACATGCCAAAGAATAGTCTATAATCTTTAAAATCAGCTAAATAAAGGGAAGGGATTTATGGAGTAGTGTGGGAAAGAAGAGAGAGGATTGGAATTTGAAATTGATTAAAGAATAGAGTCTTTTATGAAAGCTCTTCAATTCGTGCTTGGGTTTGTTTTGCTAGGTAAATAACTTTGTCGAATGATTCGACGAGTTGCAAATATGTTATTCATCACATAATTTAACTTAGACTGACAGGTAAGTGGGAATTTGCAAAGTTGAATTACCTCGCAAACAGGGTCAGTGAATCGCCAATTGATCTCTTTTCTTGCCCTTTTAGCAGTAGCCCCTGTGACAATTTTGTCTTGAAATTTTGTGATAGTCTCTAACCTCACAAACCATGTTGGCAACTCGCATACGTTATCCTTGCTTTTCATTTTTCCACCACTTCACCTTTTTACCTTTAACTGATATACGCAACTCCCAACACCCGTAAACAACAAAATAAAAACAAAAAGACTAAAAATTAGAAACTAAACTTGGGTTTCCTCCTAAGAAGTGCATTAGTTAACATCGTATCACGACTTAGCTAAGCATCATCAAATTTTTAATGGTATCACTTAGTAGGCTTTCTTATGGTCTTTGGTTCAGCTGGGAGGATATTTGACTCATTTAAGACTCAAGGTGTTTAGTAGTGGCTGAATGTGATGTGACCACTTAGTTCAATGTTGAGAAGTCACCCTTCTTCTCCTTGAGCACTTGTAGAACCTTCCACCTTGTTCAAAATTTGAGCCAACATGTCCTTGATCAAATAATGATTCAGATCAGCTTTAGTCTCTCTAACATTTTTATGCTCATGTGGAGGTACATAACAATGTCTTTTAGCCTCTCGCTCCCTCAAATTCAAACCACAACCTCTTTGCTCACCACCTTGATTCCAATCTTGTTTGACATTTTTCCTTTGAAAATTTTTGTGATAAGCACCCATTTGACACAAATATCATACACCACAGCCTCTTGAGGTAATTTGTCACTTGTTGCAATAGCGTTAATCACTTTACAAATCCTTGTAACAAGATTTGTTAAGACATCTAGTTGCATCATCATTTTGGCCATATTCTCATCCTGTTCTTAGTTCTTTTCTATTTGCTCTTTCGTCAGCCCTGAGGTGAGAGAAGTAACCATATCATCCCCTATGTACCTAGTTCTGTGACGTTTTACAATTTCATCCAACAACTGAATTGCTCTAGAAAATGTTTACCTCATTAAACTAGGACAAACAAAATTATCTATAACGATCTTGTTAACCACATCAAGACCCCGATAGAAATTTTAGCGAAGCAAATGTTCAGGTACTCCATGCTTTGGGCATTTCAACAAGTATTTTTGGAAATGAATTCAAGTCTCATGAATTGGTTCTGCCTCTACTTTTTTGAAGTTTTCGATGCTATCTCTCAACTTTTGCATACTCGATGGCAGAAAGAATCTCTCAATAAAAGCATCTCTCAACTTGTCCCAAGAAGTTATTGTTTCGGTCAGAGATTGAGCCAACCATTTTGAAGCTTCACTAGTAAATGAGAATGGAACAACCTAAGATGAATGGACTCTTGATATACGTTCTTGAATTTGAATATGCTACACACATTCAAGAAGTTCCTTATGTGGTCTTTAGGTTCCTCATTCGATTTCACATCAAAGAAACCCTTTATTCGCAACAGCTAAAACTTTGTTCTGGTGACATGAAACACCACATTTTCTTCAAATGGTGGGAAGTGTATTTCACCAACATTGCCTACCTCATTTAGTCTTGCTTCATTGACATTGACAACGCCATTAAGGTTACTAATGTCATTATGTTGCGCTGCATCTGAACCAACCCTGCTTCAAACTACACTCATATCTTCACCTAATAATTAGAAAAAACAACAAAAAGGCCAGTAAACAAACTTAAACTATAAAAGCTAAATCACCAAAGCACTTCTTCAAAGAAATCTAACACCATTTCTCTAGCAACAATGCCACTTGATGATTCCTTACACATCAACACACCATCCACAAATTCAAGTGCTTAAGGTCATCAAAAATACACTTACCAAGCTAAGAGTCGCGGTCTAACCCATAGAGAAATGATAAGGCTAGAATTCACATCAAGAAGTAACATTGGTGCTTTAGGGTTTTGTAATATCAACAAAAAACACATAAAAAACAAACCATAATCTAATAGTAAATTTGGGGGAAATTTATCACTAAAACAATTTAATGACAACAAAAATCAAAAGAGTTTAAGTAGCTTCTAGGGAATATCAGTAGATGCACAAGTAGTAATTGGCATGAGTATTTGAAAATAGTTAAAAGATGATGAATCAACA
>JAPFFP010042161.1:0-14409 GCA_026153255.1 Solanum medicagineum | reverse complement strand
CCCTCAAGTTCAATCAATTTTCAAAATACACCCCCCAATTGGTGAAAGATCTAAGGTCTAGGATAAGTAAATTCTTAATGGGAGTATTAGACTTTGTGAGTGAGGAGTGTCGATCCGCTATGTTGATTAGTGATATGGATATGTCCCGCCTCATGATTTATGCCAAACAACTTGAGGGGGAGAAGCTTAGAAAGAGGAGAAGTGAGGAGTCCAAGAGGGCTCGTTTTGATGGTAGCTTCCGAGGTCAAGAGTATGGAGATGCTCCAAACAAGAGGGTTGCCAAGGATGGGGTGGCCAACCCCAAGTATCAATGTGAAGGTGTGGGTGGGCAAGCTCCTCTTAGATGCGACAAGTGTGGAAGGTACCACCTGGGAGATTGCTTAGCCGGTTTGGGTGCATGTTTTAGATGTGGTGGAATGGATCATAAGATGAGGCATTGTCCATGGGTCTCTAAGTATCATAAGGATGGTCATCGACTTTCTCAACCATATCTCTCTAGGGGTCACTAGACTTGGCTTGGTGCTTCGTGGGTAAGTTGAAAGTTTTGATTTTGATGTATCCGGATTCCTCTATACCTTGCATTATTCCTTTGTGGTTTCTTATGGGCCTCTTGTGTTCCCTAAGTTATTATGTGAACCTTTGGTGTCTACTTCTTGTTGAGTATATTGTTGCTAAGAATATTCACAGGTGCTGTTTCGTGTTCATCTTGCCTTAGGTCTTGTCTTGTGACTTGTTGGAGTTGATGTGGTAGAATTGATGCCATGCTTGGGGTGGATTAGTTGCATGCATATTATGTCCCCACAGATAGTAGAACCCGTAGAGTTAGAATCCGACTCCCTATGAACTCATCTTTGAGTGGGAGGTTGTCAAGTGGTAGCAAAGGAGGTAGGTCCATTCTTGTCTTAAGGTCCAATTGATCTCTAAGGGTTTCTCCATGTTCCTATTACGTAGGGTCTTGTCTTGTGATTTTGGTTGGACTTAGGTTGTTGGATTGGAGGTTTTGAGGTTAGTTTGGCTACTTGCATATCGTGTTTCCAATAAGTGTAGAATCGTAAGGTTGTAATATGATGGTTAAGGATGGCCAATTTATGTGGTCTACTATCATGGGTTAGTCATTTCTCTAAGCTTGATCTTTGTTTCAGATTTTGTCTCTAAGTAAGGATGAGGGTAGGTGATATTCCTAAGTGTCTTTACGGACTAGGGGCAAACATTTGAGTATTGTTGGAGATGTTTGGTTGACTTATGCACCAACTACGTTTATGGGTTTCATGAATAGGGTCTTAAAACCCTACCTTCGCTTGTTAGAGTTGGCCTCTAGTGGTGAAGCATTGATTTATTTAGAACTTGCAAATCATTTGGGGGTAGTGTTGTAAGTCTTGGGGATGAGAGGTTGTTTTCTAAGTATGATAGGTATGAACGAAGGTTAGCAAGAAGGTGGTTAAAATACGTTAAGGATCATGACATAAGTGTGCATCATTTTCCCTGGTAAGGCTAATGTTTCAGTCGGTGCTCTAAGTAGCCTAGCATGTGTTGATGATGGTGGTAAGAGGTGACTTGAGGGGTCGATGGTTTGGCTAGATTGGGGGATTAAGTTGGAAGAAGTTGAGCATGGTGGTGTAGTATTCTTGATGGTCCCAAATCTTCTTTGGTTGGAGAGGTCTAGTTAAGCAACGCTTTGATTCCATCAGATTAGGGTTAGAAGTTTTGGGTGAAGAGATGGTAGAGTGGAGGTTGTCTCCCAAGGGGGAGATGGTGGGTTATGGTACCAAGTGGACTAGGTGGTTTTATGGTTGACAGCTGGGTTTAAGATGGTGAGCCCTTGTAGGATGTAGAGAAAGGTTGGTAAGGTTGCTTAAGGATTGGAATTACCTAGGGATATGGTCATGGTTTGTCCGATTTTCATGCTTTTGGGTTGAGGGGATGTGTTGGTGATTCTAGTGTCATAGAACTCTTTGAGTTAGTGGGTGTTACGGAGGATAAGTAGTCTTAGGAGAAGGTCCTGGTGGAGGTATTGGATTGAAGGGATGAAGAAGTTGATTGATGAGGATGTAGTGTTCGTCAAGGCCCATTAGAAGAATTGCCAAGTCGATAGTGCCTCCCACGGAGCCGAAGCGGGCACGAAAAAGCAATATCCATACCTATTTCATTCTATTCAAGCATATGGTATCATGTCAAACCCTTTTTGTGATTTCATTTCTCATGTTCCAATCCCTAAGTCATTTGCATGCATTCATGTTTACATTGAAAAGGTTCATGGTGATTTTACACTTATGTTGAGATTTTAAAATAGTGTTTAAGTGCATTGTTGCATTCTTGTTGGGGCTGATCTCTTTAATATTACTCTTTGCTAGTACATTTCTTTGAGATTCGGGGACGAATGTTCCCAAGGGGGAAATATTGTAACGACCCCAAAAAGTGCCCGAAAATGTGCCTCAAAAGTGCCTGGAATTGTAATTTTCATATATCTCAAAATCCAAGCATTATTTCGAAAAATCGACTTCATATTCTAGTTCAAGGGGGCTAATTGAGTGGGAGATGGGTCTAACCCCTATTTTAGAGCAACCGTAGCAAAATTCAAATTTTCAAAGTGAGTTCGGAAACAGTGTTCCTGTGCGTTCTTAACGCGACGCGCCCCTGTACATTTTGGCTGTCCAGTTTCAATATTGGCCCAATACTTTTAAGTCTTGGGCCTAAGCCTTCCCACACGTGAAAATACCTATACTTAACCATATTTTGCCTACATATCATACAAGACATTCCCCAATACCCACTCAAACACTTAGGCTTATATTTCTCTCAACATTCAAGTGCCAAAAGCCTCTCCGGATCTTAAGGATTGCACTCAAGCTTCAAGTCTCCATCTTTAATCTTCATCAAGTTCATCTCCAAAGCTAAAGTATGTGGTTTCTTTCATGGGTTCCTTTCACCCATGATGCCCAAGCTTTATTTTCTTAAAAGTTGCATGATTTAAAGTGTATTTACTCATGGGTCAACTTATTATGAAACTCACTACACACTATGTTGGGGTTTATGAAATTATAACTGTTTTACTATGTTTTGGGCTATGAATCTTTGATCTATCTTGACATTTTATGAAAGGTTTTGATGTATATTGCTTGAGGGTGTTACCAAGTATTTATTGATGGTTTTACATTGGATTTTCTATCATGATAATACTCTTGAATTGCATGGTTTTACACTAACATTACAAACTCGCTAAGTATTTGATAAAATGCCTTTTTAAGGATTCTTTAAGTTTTGATGATCTATTGGTTGAGTTATGATTCAACTGACTCTATGATGATTATGAGCTTTCTAAAGATGTGCTTAAATTATGAAAATGTTGATGATGCTGTAGGGTTGGATTAAGCCCCTTTCTTAAAATTATGCCTCTCGTGAGCCTTTGATGTTGATGTTATTAAAAGGGGTAATGTTGACGATGACCCATTCTTATGATTGAAGTTAGGCTTACCATTTGTGGTCAATGATGTTTAGAGCTATTTGTGCCATGTCTCTATGTTTATTGCAAGTTACTAAAGTATGATTATCTTACATATTCCGTTGGATTAGACTTAGCAGTGAGTGGATTAGAGGCGAGTCCTGGAACTACGTGCTACCATGTCCGGGCTTGAGGCGAGTACCGAGTCGAAGAATTAGAGGCGAGTCCCCAAATCTCTAAGAGGCGAGTACCCCAAACATGAGGGCTTGAGGTAAGTACCCGAGTCCGAGCTTGAGAAGAATACCCGAATCCAAGAACTAGTGGTGAGTACCTAGTTCACATCAGGCTTAGTGGATCCATTTAGGCATTAGGAGCTTGACCTTGGGATGTAACCTCCCCCTTTGCTCCAATGTGGGGTTGACATCGGGATTCCAGGTTGTAGCTTGCTTGGTCTTATGTTATGTTAGTTGAGGTTTCTTCCCACACTATGTATTATGAACTATACAAGTCTATTTGGATTGTAGGCATTGATTTACTTCAAACATCATTCATACATGTCATATTGTTAGTATATTATTCATTGTTTATGATTATGCATTTTGTTTATGATGCCTATCTCTTGTTGCATTGCATCCCACATACTTAGTACATTCAAAAGTACTAACATATACTCTATGCCTACATGATGTCACCATATAGGAACCGACGCACCGCTTGATCATCCTCCTCCTTCACATTGCTTGGACGATTTTCCCTCAAGCTTGTCGGTGAGTCCTCCAATCTGGGGATGTTGCTTATGATCTCTTGCTATGTACTAAAGCTATCTTTCCTTTATTTATGTATTGACTATGAGGGTGAGCCCAGTTGTTTTTCATGGCCCCCGCTCTTATCTATGTAGTAGAGGTGTTGTTGGACATGTTCTCGTTGTCATTTTAATTGCTTCAGCAACCAAGGATGTGTAATGATATGCTTTGAGGCTTATTTGGGGTTCCTTCGGGTTCCCCATTCACCAGTCACGTCTAGGCCCTAGGCTTGAGTCGTGACAATTCCAGAATTGAGGAGATGTTTGATCGCCTGTTGAAGAAGGCTGAGATGCAAGATGAGACTCTAATGGGCATGAAATCAGAGATTTCAAGTATTAATCAGAAAATAGAGTCTCACTTTGCTGCTATCAAGTGTTGGAACAATAGTTCGGTCAAGTGTCGACTCAACTTAATTAGCATTAAAGCAGTACACTGCCTAGCAATATAGTGCAAAATCCTCAAAATAAAGGGTAGTGTATGGCGGTTACTATTCGGGGTGGTAAGAGTATTGATCCTCCCATGCTGGTTGATGTAGAAGATGTTTTAGAGTAGACGGTTGTGGCATAGGATGCGGATGAAGGAGATGATCATGGCAAGGATGGGGTGAGTGAAGCTGCTGATGTGCCACAGAGGTTGAAGTTCATTCTTGAGCCTTCTCCTCCTTTCCTTCAGAGTATAAAAAAGAGGGCGGAGGAAGACAAGTTCAAGCACTTTCTCTCCATGCTAAAGCAACATTCCATCAACATCCCTCTTACTGAGGCATTGGAGAAGATGCCAGGGCATGCGAAGTACATGAAGGACTTGGTCACCAAAAAGCGCACTATGAGTCATGAGCTTTCTCAAGAGCTCCAACATTGCAGTACTATTGCTACAGGGTCCTTAGTTCATATGCCTGAAGATCCAGGTGCTTTCACCATACCCTGCACTAATGGTGATGTGGAGTTTGCAAGGGCACTATGTGATCTAGGTGCCAGCATAAATGTGATGCCCCTTGCGGTGTACAAGAAGCTTGTATTGGGAACCCCTACACTAACTAACGTGCGGCTATTGATGGTGGATCTCATGGTGAAGAATCAGGTGTGGATATTGTATGATGTGTTGGTATAAGTGGAGAAGGTCATATTTCCTGGTTGTGATCATAGATTGTGAAGTTGAATTTGATGTCCCAATCATTTAGGGAAGACCATTCCTAGTCACTGGATGAGCCCTAGTTGATATGGAAGTTGGTCAACATAGGTTTAGATTGAATGATGAATAAGTCATCATCAATATCTGTCAATCCATGAAGCATGTAGATGAGTTAAAGAGTGAAGTCTAGGCAATTGGATAAGTCTGAGTAACTGATCACGCTCAAATAGTACCTCTCTCTCTCTCTGAGGATAAAGTGATCGTTGTTAAATATAAAACCTAGGTTAGGGTCGAATCCCAAGGGAATACGGGGTTTTGCCGCATTGATTCACCAACAATCAGTTCAAGCAACAATTAACTCTATTCTCAATAAAAAGGGGGGGGGGGTTGAAATGAGTTATAAGAAACTAAAACTATACTAACAAAGTGAAGAGACAATCAAATCGGAGAGCAATTTGGGAAAATTGTGTTTCCCATGATTCACTAACTCAAATACCACAGATAACACAACCTATATTAGGATATTGCATGCAGGATTGTAACTTCGGTTCTTCCAACCCTTGGGCAAAGGTGAAGGTCGAATTTCACTATGGCGCTTGGCCGGCTACCATAGTATGCCAACTAACCATTACCTATTATTCCCAGTCAACCTCTCCTTTGCTGGGTTTGATTGATTAGAGGAGAACACATCAATCAAATTCTGTCACCCATTTCTTTTTCCTATTCATCACTACCTTGATCGGGATCATGACACTAGGCGGGATTTAATGTTGGCCACCATTAAACAACAGGCAAAATAACGGAAAATGGATAATGCATGCAAAGACCCAACTCAAAAACTACAAATAATCTAGGTTATTAAGCTTTCTACTCATGGTTCCTACAACACCCTAGTTGTGGGGGTTTAGCTACTCATGGCTTTGGCAAGAAAACAAACAATGAATGAAGCACACATAGTTGAGAGATTACTCAAGAAGAATGAAGAACAAGGAGACCCTTCTTAGAATCACAAGCTTGAATGATGAAATTGATTTGCAAGTGATTCCAAATCTCCAAACTGAGTCTCCAAAATGAAAACCCTAAATTTATACTCCAAAACCCTACAATATTATAAGAACTAAGAGATTCTCTCTCTAATAATCTCTAAAAAGTTGTAGAATATCTAATCTTCTTCTAAAAACCCTAACATATACTATTTATACTATTTACAAAAAAGTCATTAAAATAATTGGAAAATTCAGGTCAGCAGCTGCTACAGCTCTTAGGGTGACCTACGAGCCGCAATCAAGTTTTTGTTGTCAGCACTTGGCATTTTCGACTTTTTTGGTACGATCCACATCTACGAGTCGTAGTCTAGCCTACAACTCGTAGTGTCTTCTCGTAAACCATCTTTTCATTTCTTTGTCAAATTTTAATCAACACTATTAATTGCTATGAGGCCCCCTTCTACGAGTCATAGTGAGGATGACGACCCGTACCCTAGGCTCGTATGGCTGAACATCAATTTTTCAAATTTTGATTTTGGAAACTATTAGCTACTACGATTATTCTCTATGACTCATAGCTTAGACTACAACTCGTTGTGGGTCTCGTAGATCCTTAAATTCAACAAAATTTGCTACTTTTCCCCGAAATCAGGCCAACTTGTATTTTCTGCAAAAACAAACATAAAACACATAAAAATCATAAAAGTCGCATTGAGAACACAAAAAATCCCTTGTTTTAGGCATCAAATGTGTTGTATTTTGATAGCACATCAACACCGTCAACTTAGAATTATTGCTTTTCCTCAAACGATGACTCAATCTAGATAGCTTATAAGCAATACATAGCAATCATCCTACTAGCACATACCTTACTCAATTTCAACTCAGGTACCCGTACTAGCATTATAGAAAACATGATCGTGTTGCTACTAAGCAAACCACAACACATTGATGCATTTGGCAGTCCAACTATGACAAGTTAAGGAGTATCAACAATCCACAATCACTGAACAAGTCAAATGCTCACCATGCAATGCACATGGCCTCATAGAAAAGAAGTCCCCGTTTTCACTCAATATGCCTTCAAAGTTATTCAAGGGACTATGCAAGCATACTCACTCTCACAAATGAGATTCATGCATGATGAAAAATACCATAATCTTGCCCATATACTCACAACCCAAACTGTTGACTGATTTGATTAGGATCACTTTAGGACTTCATTGGGTTGTAACGTAGGTTCATGGGGCTTTGGTGTGGCATTTTGGGCAATTAGTGACTAAGGACCAACCTTGAACTATGCTTTTCAACAGTTTCACCTTAAAAACTAAACCATTCTTAAATTGTTCTCCCTTACTCCTTATTTTCAAGCTTTTTAGGTATTTTCTCTTTATTTTTCAACTTGTGCCTTATTTTCAAACTTGTTTTGCTTTTTCAACTCATACTGAGGCATCTTTTTCTCTTTTTCTCTCACCCGGTACATGACTTTCTATTCTTTCTTTTATTTCTAACTCCTCACCTCATTTTTGCTTTTATACCATAACATAGGCCACCCTCAACTTGAACTTTTAGCCTGAGGTGAAGTACACAATGTCCAATCCCCAAACCAGGGCCACCTTTAGTAGCCACTCTCAACTTAGGCTTTTTGCCTCTATTAATGTTCACAATGTTCAAGGACAGAGCAGGGCCAATATCAAGCTATTTCACTAGATAAGGTTAGGCTAGCTAGGTATTAAGAATGAAAAGGGACATGTAAGGCTCAAACATTTGGAAGAAGAGGTAAACTTTATCATTTGGTGGGTTATTTAGGTAAAAAGTGAACTAATTCAAAGACCAAAGGCCTAAGATCCTTTCCTAATCCATACAATCTCTAGTCCAACTCAAAGTAACAAGGCAAGTTCTGGATCAGTACAAAATGCCTGAACATAACAAAATTAGCTCACAGACACATGGCATTACATACACATCCAACATAGACTCACAGATCATGCGTCAAGCATCAATTTACCTTCAGTTTGTCAGCACAAACATTGCCAAACCATTCAAACATGCATTATTACAAGATAACTACTAATCAACAAAAAGTTTCAGGGGACACCAATTGTTGCAAAAGTTCTCATAAACCATCAAAACAATGTACATGCCAAAAGTTTAATCACCATATACCACAAAAATAATCTACAACATCTAAAATGTGCCAGTTCAACATAAAAATAAAAATCCACAAAGCAAAAGAATATAGGCAAGAAAACCTTGGGATATCAAAAACTAGGATAGTTATGGACTAAAAGCTATTCAAACTTCACCCTAGTCCATAACTACCCATACCTCACCAGAAATAAGTACTTTGTTGTCAAATGTACAATGCAAAAACAAAAACAATAAGAACAGAGGGTCAAAAGGAAAACACCAAATGGTGCATAAGCACCGGTCTCTGGTTGTCCATGAGTGTCTCCCTCCTACGGGGTAGTCTATGCTACATTCGTGCTGGATAAGGCTACGCCTTGCAATCTCTCAAGCTCCTAAGCTTTTCTCAGCTTCTCTTCTTCTCTTGATCTCTGCCAGATGAACTCAGTGATCTACTCCTCCAACTCCGCATCCTCCTGGGACGTCTTCTGCCACTTATGTTCCTCTTCTACATCAGTCTCTTCCATATGTATCTTCCCATGAGCACGTGGTGGACCCTCCTCAAACATGTCAAAACATGGCTCATCTACAAGTGTAGTCTTCAGAACTGGGTTCGGAGCCGCCACTGACGCAATCAAGTCAGCCTTGAATTTCATCAACTCCTGACTAAAGACAGATAAATCTGCAGGCTGGGTCATAGCAAGTCTGTTCTGAACTCTCACCTTAAAGGCATCAACTCAGGCATCCACCATAGTAATCCTCTGGTCACAACTGAAGTGGTGAATGCCTTGCACCTATCCTTTGATGGCTGAACTATCTGCTGGACCCACAACTTAATCTACTGTATGAGCTGGGCCAATTGAGCCTATCTCTACGCCAATCTGTGAACCATATCATGAAAAGCAATAGCAGACATAATTGGAAAGTCTGCAGAAGGAACCTGAGATTTGGATGGCTCTGGGGCAGGTGCAGTTGACGGGGGACCCATCTCCAAATCTGCTGCATCATGCTGCTGTGATCTTGTATCAGTAGTAGTAGGATCTAGAGTAGTGGTAGCAGCTGTCGAACCCTCAGCATGTGGATTAGGAGTAAAAGTCTCGGGCATATGAGAAGGTGTTGCCCGGTGAAGAGCCACTAGGTTCTCATCAGCCTTGATCAGGCTGGGATCCATGGTGTGGAGGGCCACGGTGTGGATCAACATGAAGGGAGACACTCACCCCAGCCTCCATGTATAATCTATGGATTAACACTGAAAATACATACATGTAGATCTCCGGAGTGCTGGCTCATGGATCTTCTTGGCAATTAGACGGGCCCAATCAATGTTGTAGCCAACTAAGATGCTAGCTAGTAGACCTACTCGCTCCAACATGATGATATTATCTGTAAAGGTGGGTCTGATGTGAGACCGGATGATAGCCCACAAAAATTTGGTGGGGAAGGAGAGAGAGGACTTCATGATGGACTCTGTATGTGTAGTGACCCATAAAGGCTTGGGGCCACCCTCTGCTATCTGTTTAGCCATCCATATCAGAAGCTCGGTCCTCTAGTCCACTTTTTTAGCAATCACAGTGCATCTCATCTTATCTACCCAACTTTCATGCTCGGTTGTGGACTTCGGTCCTCTATAAGTGGGCCTAAACAATATATGACGGATCATCTCCTTCGAGATGTCGATCCGCCAGCCTCTAATAAGAACCTCTCACAATCTAGGCTGATCGAGAGCCTTCTTCCCCTTGGGAAGATCTCATAGAATAGTAGCAGCATTAGCCGCGTAGAACTTTCGCACTGGGAGTGGAGTGTATTTGCCCAGCTTCTCTGTCAACCACCTGAGCCCATGTCGATCTATCGCTGCCTCGAATGATGGGATATGGCACAGGCCTGTGTCTACCAATCGAGGCTCCTAATAAAATGATCTCACTGGCTTCCCTTACCGCTTAGGCTCTAACCCCTGTCTGTATATAGCCTCCACGCCCTCAACACCCCATCGGTGATGCTGAGGATCAGTAGCAGAAATGGATAGGGCAATTGAGGATTGAGCATCCTTTCTGTCCAGGGGTATGTCATCAAATTCAGACCAATTTTTAGTTCCCTCCTCATCATACTGGGAGGTACTCTCAACCTGCATCAGGGTTAGAGCAGCTCTGGCACTCGTCTGAGGCACAATGCTGAGGATCAGTAGCAGAAATGGATGGGGCGATTGAGGATTGAGCATCCTCTCTGTCCATGGGTACGTCATCAAATTTAGACCAATTTTCAGTTCCCTCCTCATTAGACTGGGAGGTACTCTCAACCTGCATCAGGGTTAGAGCAGCTCTGGCACTCGTCTGAGACACTTGTGCCTCAGGGTTGATCCAGACATGTTGGACCTTATTTGATCCATCTGAAATCTCGGTGTCTGGATATACATTGTGAAGCATCTATTTGAAGGCCTTGATAGGTACATTTCGATTTTTCGGGGCCATTATACCTGAAATTGTCAAAACCCACAATTAGCACCAAGCAATTATCAACAAAAGAAATAAAAGCAAAAGAAAAACACAAGAAATGCCACACTGCATCAGTTGCAATTGGTCGATATGGGACCTTGGTGTGCCTTGTAGTGGAGACTACGAGCGTACTGAGGCCCTATAGTCCTCGGATGTATAACAATCTTAGAAACTGAAACTAGGTACGAGACACAGTTATGACTTGTAGCCTCGACTACAGGTCGTAGACAGGTCTCCTACAATGTTTCAGTTCACAAAATTAAACACATGTATAAGTCCATGAGACCCTAATATGGTTTGTAGTGGGCCTTAGGACCTGTAGATGGGCTCGTATGGTAAGTGTTCAAGGTCCTTAGGTCACTGTTATTCCCTATGAGGGGCAACTGTGACTCGTAGATCCTTCCATGGGTCATAGAAGATCCTCGTAGCAGAGAATAACAGGTACGTGAGGTACCTTTAACTTCACCATGCGAACTTTGAAAACAGAACCAAAGAAAAAGTTAAACAGCATCGAAGCAATTTTTCATTCAACACATGAAGCACAAAACGATATGAACCCTTGACATGATATTCAAATAAAAAACCTAACAAAAAATCCTACCTAAAAATACTCAATCAATTATCATTTCCCCTAGTACATCTATAGTGCATTAATGTAACAATCCCCAAAGCATACCTACAAGATCAAGCATTGACATCTAAAACAACATTCAGGGGACAAGTCTACCAAAACATCATACATTCATCGATTCACGACTTCGACAACATTAGTGTAACCCTTCTCATGGTCATGACATGATCGCATACTAAATCCATGCACAGTTTTCTTAATTAGGCACATCACAAAATACTATGATCCTCAAGCAAACCAATCACAACCAAGGCACTCCACATAGGGTTAAAAAATGTTGCTTCAACTAACATAACCCTAATTTTATCTCAAACATACCCCAACTTCATGCAATATTCCCTAGTCAAAGCATCATATATTCAATCATTTCGACACACAATCACTATGAGATAAAAAATGAACCAAGGAAACATACCGTAGAAAGTGGTGATGAAAAATGAGAGAAACAAGATCGAAGGAGTGCACACCCTAGGCTACCAGAGAAGTGGCCGGAGATTGCCAGAAAAGCACCGAAAAAATGTTGGGGGAAATTGTGGGAAGGATTTGGGAAACATTTGGGGGACTTAGGGTTCAATTTGGGGTCAAAATGAATTTTGACCCCTTTCAAAACATATCGGGTTGGCTTTTTAAATTTTTTGAGTCGAGTCTATTAAACCCCGACAATGGGTCGTAGCACTAACTATGACTCATAGGTCTTTGTCTCGTAGACCACTCAACACTTAGAGAAATTTTAAAATCATACCATAATATGAATCCTATTTACGATTTATAGCTTGGACTGTGATTCATTAAGTTGGCTTGTAGTGTAAGTGTCAAATTCAATCAAACACTGTTATCATCTACGAAGCATGACTACTAGTCGAGTGTGCACTACGACTCATAGACCTGGTTGTAAAGGCTACTTCCAATGCCATTTTTTGCAAACTTTATGCTATGTCCTGAACCTACACAATTTCCTCAAAATACACCATAATACCAACATGCTACCAATTCAATGTCTTTAAAAGAGAAAATCAAACCACAATAAAACAACTACCTAAAAATCCACAAAATACCAATAAAACCAAAAATAAGCAAAAGCATTTAAAAACTCTTGGGTTACCTCCCAACTAGTGCCTTATTTAACGTCATGGCACAACATAGGCATCTTGAGTACTAAGAATTCCTCAACCTTTGATGTCCCTCCTTCACAAGGCTTTTCTTTGCTCAACACACTCCGTTGAATCTGCTTAAGTTGTATAGAAACAAGTTCAAATTTATTATTGAGCTGTTGTATTACCGACGAGTATTGGTCAACTTTATAGTTTATCTTAATAACACCGAACTTGACTTCCTGAAGATTTCCTCTTATGCATTTATTCTCTCCATCAGCTTGGCATACAAGTTCTCAACCTTCGAGGTTCCATCTCAAACACATTGGTTATGAGGCAACCTGAGCCACATGTTCACAACACTCTCTCCCTCTTGGCTAGATTTTCACTGGGTGTACTCGTGTGGGCGGCTAGTTGCTCATGCATAGTCTTGTATACTTGATGGATAGCAACCAATTTATTCATATGTTCGGTAACTTCTACAAATGGTCTCTTTAGGAAGGCAATGTATTCTCCTCCTAGTAGAGTATCAGCCTGACCTTATTGTTTTAAGTAGTGCTCTATGAAAACTTTCCACCAACAAGTCATCCGAAAGACCATAAGCCTGAGCTCTTCCAAAGCATTCTTTATATCATTCCCATATCATACTTAGCAAATCTCCTAAAACTCACTGGAAGTTGAGGATTCGGTCTTGAAATTTAAACTTGTTTGGTCTAACATAGAACCTTGCTAGGAAGGCTCTTTTCTCCTCCACCCAACTTGAGCACACATCATGAGGGAGTTTAGATCACCAGATAACAATATCACTTCTAAGGGTCATTAGGAAGACTTACAGTACCATGATATCCATAGTTGGTTGCTGTGTTCCAAAAATGTCCCTACACACCTGTGCAAAATTCTACAGATGATCATGCGGATCTTCTGATGGCTGACTGTAAAATACCACACGCCTTTGCAATGATTAGAGTAGATCACTTGTGATAAGGAGCTTTTCTTCATCCATTCGCTTGACAACTTGTTGGATATTTGTATTGCCTGAAGCAAAAAGGGTAACACCCCAATATACCTATATGTAAAGAAAGACTAACAAAAACAAACACAAAAGTAAAATACAAGAGAATTAAGAAATCTACAATTGAATTAACTATTTGTGAAATCAAGTCAAAACCTCGCCGTATTCTCCGGCAATGGCGCCATTAATTTTTATCACGCTCAAATAGTGTTCCTCACTTTGAGGATAAATTGATTGTTGTCAAATATAAAACTTAACCATAGGTTAGGCTCGAATCCCAAGGGAATACGAGGTTTTGCCGCATTGATTCACCAACAATCATTTCAAACATCAATTCACTCTATTCTTAGTAAAAGGGGGGGGGTTGAAATGAGTTATAAGAAACTAAAACTATACTAACGGACCGAAAAAAAAGTCAAATTGGAGAGCAACTTGTAATATTGTGTTTTTCATGATTGACTAACTCAAATACCCAGATAACACAATCTAACTTAGGACATTACATACAGGATGGTAACTTAGGTTTTTCCAACCCTTGTGCAACGGTGAAGGGTGAATTTCACTCTGGGCGCTTGGCCAGCTATCGTAGTTTGCCAACTAACCGTTACCTATTGTCCCAGTCAACCTCAGTGAAACGCCCCGAAAATATGCCTCAAAAATGCCCATAATCCTAATTTCCATATATATCAAAATTCGTATATGA
>JAPFFP010042160.1:0-14409 GCA_026153255.1 Solanum medicagineum | reverse complement strand
CATGACCCTACAACAAATAAATCTTAAGGACCACAATTAGAAGAAAAGTTACATTTAGTCCCAAACTTTACCAAATCGAACCGATTAAGCACTTACGGGTTCTAACTTACGGGTTCTAACAATCATAGTGTGGCGTTGGTGGAAGAACTCCTTCCCAAGTATAATATCAAAGATATCTAAGGGGGCGACAACAAAGCTAGTCTTACCTTGCCATTGGCCTAAGGTGACGTCTATGCCATGTGCGACTCCACATACTGATGTCGGTGGGGCGTTAACCATTTTAAGACTGGTGCTGCTTAGACTATAACTTAGCCCCAATCTTACCGTCGCTGCTTGGTCATGATGTTGGCTTCTGCTCTTGTGTCCACCATGGCATGCATGGGGTAAGCCTCCTGCTTACCGACTGGCTTGATAGTAGTGGCACAGACCCCGATCATGCCCACCTGCGCAGTGGGTCTCCTTATTCTCGTAGTCCCTTATGATGGCTCCAAGGTTTTTCATCTGAGGACACCTCGGGTATCCGTGTGGGCCTCCGCATATGTAGCAGCCCCTCTCCCTAGGTGGCTGGTCCTTCTTCTCAGCATATGCCTGACATACTGACTTTCTAGGTAGGTGGGCTTCCTTGCCCCTGTTGCGATCTCCCCCACCTTTAGCATGGCTAATCGTCATGTCCTTAGCCTTGACTCTATCCTGCTTGAAATCCGCCAGGGCTTCCACTTGGGTGATAGCCTCTTCAAAGATGGAAACTTCCTGTCGCCGCAAATCCGTCCTAGCCCAACTCTGCAATCCGTCCATGAAGTTCAACAACATATCTTCTTCCGTGAGATTGGGAATTTGAAGCATAAGAGTTGTGAACTCCTTTATGTATGCCTTCATGCTGCCTGTCTACTTCAATTCCCTAAGCTTGTATTTGGCTTCATAGACAATGTTGTTGGGGTAGAAGGTCTTCTTGAACTCCGCCTTAAACTGTTCCCACGTGCTGATCGTGCAGAGTCCCTTCTTTATCTCGGCATCCTTCCGATTCCACCATAGCATCGTCATCTCTGTCAGGTACATCACGACCGTGGTGATCTTTGTGTCATCGCTGATCACGTTGTTGCACTTGAAGTAGTTCTCCAAGTACCACAAGAAGTTTTCCACCTCTTGTGCGTCATGAACGCCTTTAATGACAGGTGGCTTGGGAGCCTCGATCCTGGCGTCCCGTTCCACGGCTGGTGCAACATATCTCCCCTGTTTGATAGCTTCCTCGAGTTCCTTTACCTTGGCGCTCATGGCTTCTAACATGCCTATGAACTTGCCTTCCAAGGCCTTGACCCCGCTCTCTAAGGAAGCGTCTGTTCTTCCTCCACTGTCTGCTACTCGTCCAAGTCCTTGCGGATGTTATTGCTCTCCTCAAGGGTGAACTCATCTAGGGTCTTAAACTTTCCATCAATATGATTCAAGCGATAGCCTAGAAACTTTACGGCTTAGCGGGGCAGACTCTACTCTGGTGATCCATTCCATCCCCGAGCTGACGTCCTTCGGCAACTCCTGTTACTCGTCATCACTCACCTTGGTGGTTGGAAGGGAGACGACATCGCTTGGTGCAGGATCGATCGGCACTTTCTCCACTTTTTGGAGCTCTTCTTTCCCTTGCGTTTCTTGGTAATGTCCAACATGGCTTCGGCAGTGCTGGTGATATAAACCTCTCCATCGCTTGCCATTGCTTTCGTTAGTAATCCGGCTCTGATACCACTTTGTCACGGACCTAGAACTCACGCTAGAACTTTCGTGCGACACTAGTTAGTTTGCTCACGAGTCTCTCACGATCTTGCAAACACTAGTAAGCCTTTTGCCTACGATCGCTAAGGGAACGTTAGATATTAAAAGACAAGAGAGCTTTTGAAAGAAAGAAGACTTTGATTGCTAGAGAGAATGTTTTACAAGGCTTGAATGCTTACAACTCTGCTTGGTTGCAAAGGAATGCCAAGGAGGGGTATTTATACCTCTCCACCTCCTCGATGAACGGCTACGATTAATTTGATCTAACGGCTACAATTAAGTCTTCTAGGAGACTCCTACAAAATATCTAAGGTATTTACAAGTGCAAGACTTATCTACACAATTCCACAAGTCTTTGGAACCTTCTAGGCCTCTCTAGTCTATTCTTCAATTTTCTGCATTATTCTAGAGAGTTTCGGAGTCCTCCAGAGCACCGTGGGAACGTTCCTGCATAGTTTTAGAGCAGAATTTAGGCATGACGTGTCAATAGTCCCAAACCAATGCTCCATACCTCACCCGGAATAAATTCGGAACTATTGAAATTCTTTCATCATCAATATGGAGCTGTTCCTGGAAAATGTATTCACCAAAGACACACGTACAAAGATCGCAGTCACTGCCGAAAAAAAAATTCAACAAGTTACAGACATTGTAGATATAAATTTTCAACACAAGAAACATTTCAACACAATACTAAAAATATGACAACCTGTATCAATTGTGCATGGTATCAATTAGTTTGTACACCAAAAACAACACCACAAAAGTTACAAAAGTAGACATTAGTCATTCAACCAAATATAAAACCAAAAAAAAAAATTCAAAAATAAGAACAACCAATGTGTGTGTGTCTATATATATATATATACCTCAATTTAACACCAACATATTGCCCAAAAGATTAACAAAGACCTGACAGAATTTGGTCCACGAACAGAAGTCATTGTACAAAAATGAAGTAGCAACCAAAAAAATAAAAACCATGACTTAATAAAAAAATATATCAACAGTTCACAACAAACTCACAACAGTTCAACAGTTAACAACAATACCATAAGTAAGCCAAAAGAATCATACAAATATACCATAAGTGATCCAAAAAAATCCTACAAATATACCATAAGTAACCCACTGTTGGTATCAACCACAACGGGGTGATTCTTGGCTGGTGATGGAGTAAAAGCATGGACGCCAAAACTCGATCTTGAACAACGTACAGGAGTCGAATCCAAGCACATCTGTTCTGAATTAAACCGAGGACTTTGATGAGTTGGTGTTTTTTTAGGAGTAATTTTTTTTTGACATAGTGTATGATGTTTCTACAATGGGTACCAAAACAACGAAGAAGACAACAAAAAAGATAGGAGGAAAAAAAATGGTATTACATAGTTTCAACAATGGCTTCCACATGAACAACGAAGAGAAAAAGAAAAAAAATTCAAACACTTACAGCCATGGAGACGAACAGACGGAAAAGGAAAATAGTATATGAGAGAAGGAAGTAAATTTGTGAAAAGACAAAGCAAAACTTTTATTGATCTTGTTCTAAAATTTACCAAAGTCAGAAAAGGTGCTTTGGTAATTAAAAAAAGTTGACAGGTTTAACCAAGACCGAGGTAAAAAAATAAATGGAAAATAGAATTTTAAAAAGTTAAAAATATGTGCACTTTGGTAAATAAAACTTCAAGTTTGTAAATATTATGTGGACCATGTCAAAAATGTAATAAACACTCTTAAATAATTTTTTCTTGCAATTTTTCCAAATATTTCAAGGTGATTTTGTTTGTTGATTTTCTTTTGTAGTTGTATTGCTTTGTATTCATTGAAAATAAAATTTATCTAGAAAAAATGACACACTTCCTCTGTCCCTTTTTAGTTGTCACAATTTTCATTTTCACAGTCCAATATTTTAAGATGTACTTTTATATGAAAAAAGTTGTAATCAACAATATTTTTTTTATAATTTTTGAATATTTTAGAATATCAAATTAATTTAATCTAATTTAACTTTAAAAAATTAGTCAAATGAATTTCTAGAAAATGCAACAGGACAATTAAAAAGAGATGGGGTGAGTAATTTACAAGTAGAACTAGACATTGATGTTAACAAAATTACCTAAATTGAAACTACAGCACAAAAATTGAGGCATATATATTTTCATAAATAAAGAACGTCATCTATTTTTCTCTTTTTTTTAACGGAGGTCGCGAATTAGAGTAGCAGGCTAAGTTCGTCTTCTTCCTATTCTTCTCCTTTGTCATCTTCTTCTTATTATTATTAGCATTTGTATTATTTTTACTATTATAATTCCTTTTTCTTTTCATTATCTGGCGTATATGTGTTAATTTTATCATAGTTACTTACTGTCATGTGCTATCCATTGTTAGTCGCACCTGCTGTTCCTTTACCTTTACCTTCCCTTCCCCTACATTTTTTTTTTTTGTCATATCTAGCCCTTCTGCTTATGGGTTTTGAGCTGAGGGTTTTAGAAAATAGTCTCTCTACTTCTATGAGGTAGCGGTAAGGTCTGCGTACAATCTACCCTCTCCAGACCCCACTTGTGGGATATCACTGGGTATATTGTTGTTGTTGTTAATATAAAGTTATACGGGAAAAAAAAACTGCTAGACAGTTTGATGTTAAGTAACATTTTTATAAGATAAACATAGATTAAAGACCCTATTGAAAGTTATTACTTTACTAATATACAAGCCAACAAGAAGAGGACTATCACAGCTTAAATTGATTGTTGTACCTTATGCTCTATTCCATTGTACTTAACAGCACAGCTTAAAATGGTTGTACCTTATGCTATTTTCAATTGTACTTAAATTGGGGGACATCACAGCATTGCAGATTTGTACTTCACGTTTTATATGGCTGTACTTGGGGCTATGCAGTGCTTCACTGGTTTGTACCTCAAGCACTGGTGCGTGGTACCAAACTTAACCAACGCTGTTAATTGGATTGTTACCGAGGCAACAGTTATCCCTTCAGTCAGACGTATCCTCTGGTTGCTCGTTATGGAGGTGGAATGTCCCACATTCGCCGGTTGGGCCTCAAAGCGGTTGCCTACATCTCCAAGGAAACTTGGCTAAGCAGCCATTGTAACGAAATTGTAGCAGTCCGAATTTTACAGGAGGAGTTCTTCATCCCTGGACTTCGATTTGGATGATTTGAACCTGGTATAGTATTCGTTTTCTGTCATACGTTTTCTACCTTTGTTAGTCGATCTTGGTTGGATATGTTTAACGGATTTATACTGTGCTCACTATTGGCATGTACATGCTCTTCCTGCCTTGCTCTTGCTTAAATGCAACATGTGTGATGCCTTTTTCAAAGCCTTTCGGGAGTGGTTCAGTGATTTTTATGGGTTGGATGTGTCGAATTCCAGCTTTAGTGGGTAGTTTTGGGAATGCTATCTCAAATTGACCTAGGCCCACCCTCAACATGGCTGGTGTAGATGTATCCTATGATAAGAACATGTTAATAGAGCTTGCTTTTTCTTCCATGATAACATTGATGCTGCTGTAAAGAAGGTATATCAGTCTGTTTTGCTTTCATTGGTTCCTCCTCTCCTTCTCTCTATTCCCAATTCTGTCTCATCTTGACCATTTGTTGTTGCAGTTCTCAGGCGACTTCACAATTCTTCTTTTTCACTGTGATGGTGAGATAACTGAATGGGATGAATTTGAGTGGTCAAAACGAGCCATCCACGTGAGTGTTCGGAAACAAACCAAATGGTAAGTAATATGATAAAATAGCTTTGGACTGGAACTATGATCAACTTTAAGTGCTGCTTTAAACCTTGTTAGTGACAAGAATTTTACCTACTTATAAGGTGTATGCAAAGATGTTTCTGCATCCAGACATAGTTGCCCCATATGACTATATTTTTATCTGGGATGAAGACCTAGGAATTGAGTTTTGATGCCAAGGAGTAAGCTTCGTGTAATTTCCTGTGGTGAACAGCTTGATTTGACTCAATATCTTAGTTCTTTGGAATTGATCCGCGCAATCTCAGGTACATTAAACTTGTCAAGAAGCATGGTTGGGAAATTTCACAGCCAGGTTTGGATCCCAGAAGAGGAACAACATGGCAAATGACAAAGAGAAGAGGTGATCGTGAAGTTCACACGTAAAAGCCAGGATCCCATGATATTGTTTATTCACAAGTCCTGTTTTTTCCTCATCTTTTAAATTGTTCTGTACTTCTTCATATTTGGGTTTCTCTCTGTTTATTCTTCTTTTCCTTGGTTTATCTGATCAAGAAAACAGAAGAGAAACCAGGCTGGTGCTCGGACCCCCATTTGCCTCCTTGTGCAGCATATGAATAGTTGTCCTGTTCGCTATTTTTTTCCCCAGTTCTTAACTTGTTCTTATCATGTAAGCTTCTCTATTTTCAGATTTGTAGAGATCATGGCTCCCGTCTTTTCCCGAGATGCATGGCGTAATGTGTGGTATATGATTCAGGTATCTCCCCTTGCACATGAAACATGGAGAAGTTCTTGAGAGGTCGTGCATTTCTTGAGATTGATTGTGTTGTTTTGTCACTTGTAGAATGACTTGGTCCATGGTTGGGGACTTAATTTTGCGGTTCGTAAATGTGTTGAGGTAAGTTCAGCTCATCCAATGAATTCGGTCCCTTGGCAACTCTCTTTCACGTGCATTTGTGTGAACCGTGAACAGTCATGGTATGGTTAAGTTTTGGACGTGGGATGAGAAGAGACAGGAATGGCATATTTATCTGACTTCATCAGCAGATGGCTGTGAGTATTATGGAACATGTGGTGCATATGGTAGTTGCAACATCATACTTTCTCCTCTTTGTCGTTGCTTAGACAAGTTCCTAAAGATCCAAAAAATTGGCTAGTGACAAAGTGGTCCGGTGGGTGTGTTAGACGGACACCTCTTAATTGGAATGATGGAGATGGATTTCTCAAGTACTCTGGTATAAAGCTTCCAGATACACAGGATTCATGGTTTCATGCAAGTATGTCACTCCAAGAGTGTGAGAAAGTTTGCTTAAAGAATTGCTCTTGTATGTCTTACTCTAATCTTGATATACGCAATGGTGGTAGTGGCTGTTTACTTTGGTATGGCGACTTAATTGACATTCGAGAATTACCTGGCGGACAGGATATTTACATAAGGATAGCTAACTCAGAGTTAGGTAAAATTCCTACAACAAATTCATTACTATTTGATCAATATGAAGCATTGGTTGAACGAAGTAAACTTCCCAAATCTTACCTTTAGTTGTGTTTTGCTTAGCCATTGGTTAAAAAGTTCACATGGTATACCTTTTGTTTATTTTATGCCCCATTGTTTTTTCTTTTCAGGCTCGAAGAAGAAAACAAAAGTATTTGTGCTGAGTCTGTCAGTGTTGATTGGAGTGTCTACCATTGGCCTGACCATAGGGCTGTATATTTTGATAAAGACAAAGACGAAGAAGAAGAAGAAGAGGAAGAGCAAGATGAATCTGAAAGATGATCTAGAATTTCCAATTCCTTATCTACAATAACTAAAGCAACCTCTAATTTGTCAGATAAGAACATGCTTGGAGAAGGTGGATTTGGATCTGTTTACAAGGCAGCATATCATTGTAGGTTGTAACCCTTTGAATTATCACTGCCAAAAACATCTTTACCTTCAATATCAATCAGCTGTATGTTATATCATAGGGAATCCTGGAGGGAGGACAAAAAATAACCATAAAGAGGCTCTCAAGATCTTCTTCACAAGGAGTCAACGGGTTCAAGAATGAAGTTAATTGCATCGCCAAACTTCGGCATCGAAACCTTGTGAAGCTTATAGGTTGCTGCGGTGAAGGAGAAGAAAAAATTCTGGTCTACGAGTACATGCCCAACAGAAGTCTTGATTTCTTCATATTTGGTATGCTTACTCTTTGCTAACACATAATACCTTGAGTACTGCACATAGCATGCGTTGAACTTGCCACTTTCATCTGATTTTGAACAGGTTTGTTAATTTTGAAATGGAAGTAGTTTCTGTTTAGAATACTAAAAGCAGTTACAGGCTTACAGCATCAGTAACTATACTAATTCGACCTATTAACAGATGAAAATAAGAGCTTGATACTCGACTGGCCTAAACGATTCAACATCATAAATGGAATTGCTCGAGGACTTTTGTATCTCCATCAAGATTCTCGGCTGAGAATTATCCACAGAGACCTTAAAGCTAGCAACATTTTGCTAGACGCTGACATGAACCAAGATATCAGATTTTGGCATAGCTAGAAGTGTGATAGGGAATGAGACAGGTGCTAATACACACCACTACCACCTTTTAGCATTTATCTTATATACTACTCCAATACTGTCATCTGTCTAACACTATTTTCTGTTTAATGTGTGATGCAGTGGCTACATGTCCCCCGAATATCTAATACATGGCGTTTTCTCCATAAAATCAGATGTATTTAGCTTTGGTATGTTAGTTCTAGAGATACTAACTGGTTGGAGAAACAGAGGATTTTTCCATGAAAGTCACAGCGTCAACCTTCCCGGGCATGCAAGTCTTCTATGTTAACAAGTATTTATACAATCAGATCACTCATAAAAGTGTGAAAAATCTTACCAACTGTCAATTTATATAACTTAAAATCCATTAAAGAAACTTCACTTGCTGATACATGTTCCCCATTATGTACTAATTGTGTTATTAACAGGTATGGAAGTTTTATAAAGAAGGTAGACCATTGGAGCTGATTGATGAAAATCTAACAGATTCATGTTGTATTACTGAATTGCTACGGTTAATTCAAGTCGCACTATTATGTGTACAACATAGTCCAGGAGACAGGCCAGACATGTCTGAAGTGGTTGTAATGTTGGCTAATGATGCTACTTTGCCTGAAGCTAAAGAACCTGGTTTTTACGCAGAAAGCAAATTCCCCAGTTCTGAATATTCTACAAGCATGTATTCAATAAACGAAGTCACTATTACACAGTTAGATCCTCGGTAACTTAAATTTCATATTCTTGTACACTTTTCAAAGTCTATAGGCTTGAGTTGCCAAGGAGTACATTTTGTGAGAGTAAGTACCATATTAGGAAAGAATTTACCAGTTCTTGAATAAAAAAAAGGACAACCTCCATGGAAGAGGCAGCAGCTGAAGTCACGAAAGTGAAAGCTATTATAGAGGTAACACTTGGATATTTATGCAGTACAATGGTCTTGATTAATATATATCCTATGCTCAACTGATAGTTCTTGGCAAATGAACTGATGCTTCATCTGTATTCCATTCACCGTGTCCACGAACTGTGTATCTGTGTGCTAGATATGTAAGCATATATCTAAAAATTATAGTTGAAAGAATGGCCAACTAAAAAATTTCTATTTGGTATGACAGCCGAATTAAATTTTGGATTTTTTTGTTAAGTTAACAGGCATGACATATTGTTCTTTTGGATGGCACGGATGGGAATTGAGTTTAGGGACTGTGCCCTTTTCAAATGTTTGTCTTCATGGACTAATGCAGGATTCTCAAGTAAGTTCATGGAACTAGCTTGGTTCTCCATTGTATTCAGGTGAAAGAAGTGGGAATATATATCTCACTGGTTGCTCAGAAATAGCAGAAAAGGTTGAAATCTACTATAACAACCTTTGGAAACTTGCCCACCTTAATGTTTCAGCTTACACAAGATCAGTTTGGTATCAGCAGTGGCAGATTAATCGCAAAGTTCCATGTTAGTCCCATTTTATAAATCCTAAACAAAGGTGCAGGCACGTGAAAAAAAAAATGCAGACACCCTTTCAAGTAACTGGCTTCTCCCCTTTTCTCAATCTTGCAGCAGCTTTATAAGAACGGGCAATTCTTTTATATTTTTCCGTGCACATAATGTTTGCATAATGAAGCAGCAAAGGAAAATGAAAAAATAGAAGTGATATTGGTGTGCAGAAGTCACTGCTTTTGGGTATTCGTACTTCTACAGGTTGCAAATATCGATGCCTTTACTCAATGAAAGTACAGATAACTAAACCAAATTCTGATCTTAGATACTTCTCTGCTAAAACCACTCCTTCCTGATGTATTCGGAAAAGAAATAGGATTGAACTCGAAACATCACGTAATCAAGTTTGCTAAATAAGCTCAGGATTGATTTAACGTGATCAAATTTCCTACTAAGAAAATGAATTGATAGGAAACTTTCCTGCCTTGGGCCTTATTGTTCTTAATTGGATACTATGTTGTGTCTTGACAGATCACCACTTCCCAAACACATGGAAATTGCTCATGTCTCTGCCTACCCTGTAATGTCAGACCCATACATGTCTCACATTTCCATAGAGACTCCTGGAATTAAAGATTCATCTTCTGATCTTCAACCTAGCTATCTTTCATTTGATGCTCCAGAGGTATGGGTCACTGCAACCTTTATTAGCAATACTCTATTATATAAGCCAACAAGGGTGGGACTATTGAGAAAATCACACATACACGCACACACATACATGAATTTCTGTATATTCTACAGATATAATACATCAGAATCACTTTCCGTTCGGGTGTGATCCCTTTTTAATATCATTAACTGAATCAAGAGTGTGAACTTGAGCAATTGTTCTTTTCTTAGTAGTACTGTGCTAGATTGATCAGCATGTATTCATGTAAAAGTAAAGATAAATTTTTAAGTTAGTGAACCTTTTTATATTATTCTATATGATAGTCTCCCAATTTGATCACATAGCTTGTGACTGACCTTCTTGTGTTAGGCCAAGTTACCAATCTGAATCATGCAAGGCTGACAACTGATTAGTGGTTTCTTTCTTGAACAGAACTCCCTGACCTGGTGAACTTTTGTTAAATTTGATTATCCACATTGCTGCTCGCAGCTGTGATTTGAATGGGCTTCTGCATAATCTGACTCAACACTTGCAATGCAAACCTTCCGTCAGGCCTGGTAATTGTCAAATACAGCAGCTTTCTATCATCTTTTGATAACCAGTGATGTCTTTTCCTTTTAGTTTCGTATCCCTATTTTTCCTGGTATATTTGACATAATCCATGGTAGTAAGCTTGTGAATAGCCTCTAAAGGTGTGATAACATGTCATGCCATGTTATGTATCATTTTGGAAGTTCTGTAGCTCAGCATATCTAGCTCTATCAACACTTGGATGCGCAGGGTGGATGCCAAAGTAACTCAAATGACCATTTTGTTTGATATCTGCTTATTGTTATTTTATATTTTTGTATTTTAACGAAATCGTACATATCAATACAGCTATTACATGACATATTCTCCTAAAACTTGATTGAAATATCTGAAACAAACCTTTTGTGCGTTTGTCTAAACGCAATTAGTCTCTTGTGTGAAAGGAAAAAATAAAATTCGTGCTGATGCACTCTATTGTGTTCACATATTTGGGATGGGGGTTAAGTACTGAGGAAAGAATAGGATGAAATTATGTACATGGGACAGGGGAATAAGTTCACAGATTCATATATAGCTCTAAAATGGCAGATAACTTAAAACTATCAACAATTCAGCTACATCATATTCAGCATTCCGGAGCTGATGGAATCGACAGAATCAAATTCTGATGCTCAGAACTCAAAACGGCTAGAAAACTCAAAATTTCCTCTAACTTTAAAGAACTGAAAATGCAACTTTGGACCTAAAATCTCCATTTTGACACCAAGTTCAGTTCTGCAACCTGCACCAGATTCGGCATTCTGGAGCTGATGGAATCTACAGAATCGAATTGGACACTCAGAACTCAGAATGGATAGAAAACTCAAATTTTCCAACTTTAAAGAACTAAAAATGCAACTTTGGACCTAAAATCTCCATTTTAACTCCAAATTTAGTTCTGCAAGTTCTCCTAGACCATATTCAGCATTCCGGAGCTGATGGAATCCATAGAATTGAATTCCGATGCTCAAAACTCAAAACGGCTAGAAAACTCAAATTTTCCAACTTTAAAGAACGAAATATGCAACTTTGGACCTACAATCTCCATTTCAACTTCGAATTCAGTTTTGCAAGCTCTTCTAGACCATATTCAGCATTCCAGAGCTGATGAAATTGATAGAATCGAATTTCGACGCTTCAGAACTCAAAACGGCTAGAAAACTCATATTTTCCAACTTTAAAAAACTAAAAATGCAACTTTGGACCTAGAATCTCCATTTAACTCTAAATTCAGTTCTGCAAGTTCTCCTAGACCAGATTCAGCATTCCGGAGCTGATGGAATCGACAGAATCGAATTTCGATGCTCAGAACTCAAAACGGGTAGAAAACTCAGATTTTCCAACTTTAAAGAACGAAATATGCAACTTTGGACCTAGAATCTCCATTTCAACTCCAAATTCAGTTTTGCAAGCTCTCCTAGACCATATTCAGCATTCCGAGCTGATAGAATAGACAGAATCAAATCCCGACGCTCAGAACTCAAAACGGCTAGAAAACTCAAATTTTCCAACTTTAAAGAACTAAAAATGCAACTTTGGACCTAAAATCTCCATTTTAACTCTAAATTCAGTTCTGCAAGCTCTCCTAGACCAGATTCGGCATTCCGGAGCTGATGGAATCGACAGAATCGAATTTAAACGCTCAGAATTCAAAACGGCTAGAAAACTCAAAATTTCCTCCTAACTTTAAAGAACTGAAAATGCAACTTTGGACCTAAAATCTCCATTTTGACACCAAGTTCAGTTCTGCAAGTTCTCCAAGACCATATTCGATGTTCAGACGCTCAGAACTGAAAACGGCTAAAAATCTCAAATATAACCTTGGATCACTATAGGAATGCTCTAACGGTGGAAATAACATAAGCAAAATGACCCAAGGGTCATTACGGAGAATTTGAATCTCAAAGTTCACCATGATGGAGGATTGCAGTTTTTATATAGTCGATGCGTATTCAAGCTTGAATGACATTTTACATTCAACTAAGTTTATGACATTACTGACATGTCAAAGGACCATAAATACTTGGAAAACATCAGTTGCCCCCAAAACTTTAACTCCTCCAACTGCTTTTATCCATTTATAGTGACAACTGCGGGACATTAGAGAGGCCCAAGAGATACTATCGGACAGACTATTCTGCATTCAACTCAGAAAGGCGTCATGGATAAGCTCTATTGTCACTCAATCAAACCTGACAGTTGTAGCTTACATGGAAAAAAAATCTACCTCAGCAGTAAAGGTCACCCAAAGAAACACTAAAAAGGCCAAGTCCATGGGCCTGAATAAATTGGAGATGGCAGAACCAAAGGTTGATCATGAAACTTCAAGTAGTGATGTGTTGATTGAACCATGTACACCAGCAAAACAAATGTAGAAGGTTAGTTTCCTACCAATGTTTGATTCTGTTAGAATAAGAATAGGAATAAAAATAATATCTACAATCCTACTTAGAATAGGATTAGGAATGGTAATAGTATATAGAATCCAACTTGGAAAGGGATTGTATTATAGTATCATAGTTGGAAAAGGAGTCTAATATAGTATCTATAAATAGGGTCTCAATGTAATAATGTAGACAACAATTCAATAATATTCTTCTCCAATATTTCTCACATGGTATCAGAGCTTCTACGTTCTTGGTAGAATATCAAAAGCTTTCGTTGTCGACGGGCGGCTATGACCTATATATGCCGCTCGTTTGGCCAATGATATGTTAGCAAAAAAGATTAGGTCACTGTGCGTCAATTTTTGGTGACTTTCTAGGTTGTTTTGAGTCAACCCCACATCTGTCAATGTTTGTGTAGTACCATGAATTTTTCGAACTACTTTCTCATATTTGCGTTGCACAACACTGTGTTTTTTTGGTGACTCGGATTTAATTTACGTAGTTCCATTCGTCTTTCCGATGACTCATCAAATCTAATTTGTGTAGGGTCGTGCCATCATTCCGACCTTATCCATACAATTTCTGTTTTGCAGTGGGGTCATGCTGTCAATATGATCTCACCTATATAACTTCTATTTTCCAGTAGGGTCGTGTCATCATTTCGACCCTACCTATATAATTTTATTTCTCGAATTGTGGCCACTTTTAGCCATCATTTCTAATAATCCAATGCATGGCTTTTTTATCAATTGGACATTAAGAATGTCTTTTTTATGGTCTCAAAGAAAAAGTCTATATAGAGCAACCACCTACTTTTGTTGCTCATGGGGAGTCAGGTAGACTTGTATGTCAATTGTGTAGGTTACCCTATGATCTAAAACAGTCTTCTCAACCTTGGCTTAGAAAGTTCAACACTGTACTTCAGGAATTTATCACACTGTGTTTTATCAACATTATGCATCAAATTCAGTATTTCATAAGAAGACCAAGCATATTGAGATTGACTAGTATTATGAAATTCAGTATTTCATAAGAAGACCAAGCATATTGAGATTGACTAGTATTATGCATCAAATTCAGTATTTCATGAGAAAACTAAATATATTGAGATTGATTGTCAATTTTGTGAAGTCGGGTGATCAACTTGCAGATGTTTTACCACGCTCTTCATCGGTCATCGTATTAATTACATTTGTAACAAGTTAGGTACATATGACTTGTATGCACCAACTTGAGAGGGAGTGTTAGAATAGGAATAGGAATAAGAATAATATCTACAATCCTACTTAGAATAGGATTAGGAATAGTAATAGT
>JAPFFP010042159.1:0-14410 GCA_026153255.1 Solanum medicagineum | reverse complement strand
TTTTTCTTAATATGATAATTCATTTTAATGTCATTACAAACAGCTAATCCTTCTTGTGTACAAACACTAATAATCTTTCCATAAGTAAGCGTTTCATAAGGAATCTTATTATTAGTACCACGTAAATGTTTTCTAACTCTTTCAGCAAAAATCGAAGGCAAACCATCAATAAACTTAGATTTCCAATGTTCATGACTACAATCATGTAGTTCCATAACTCTGCTTAAAAATACATCTTTATACCATCTAAAATCTGATAATGTTTTGCAACGTAAATTTTGTAATGTCGTTCTAATAGTCTCAGCTTCATCTGTCCATCTACCACAAAAATGTTCTACCATAGTGGTAACTAAAGTATAAACTGCATTTGAATGTCCAGCAGTACTAGTGGACTCAGTAATCTGATAAGCTAGTTGTCCTTGGACAGTTTGGACACTAGTAGTATTTAAAATTATAGTCTTTTGTTCTAGTATTAAAAAATTATCCCACCAGCCTTTTAGTTGGCCAGTAAAACCAGCAATGATCATTTGAGCAATATCTTTATCTGTATTCTTATTAGCTTTACAAATAGTACTGTACATAAACATTCTGTGAACTGTTGTAAAAATCTGCTTATCATTAAATCCATCAATATTCCATTCATAAATCTCTTTACTACTGTAACTATTATTAAAAATCTGATCTCTTTCTTCATTTAAAACATCAATAGGAGTTGGCCTGTTATAATAATACATCCTTTGAATAGGCTTATCTGCCCATTTAGTGTTAATCTTATTTATCATACTTTTATAAAATCCCAACATAGTTCATATTCAAATTCATAATAGAAAACCCATATGTAAAATCAACTTAGAAACGTATATTTTAGGTAATAAGGAAGCTTGGGAACCATGAGTGAAAGGACCAAATGGTTGAAACCCACATACCTTAGTTTTGGAGAATTTCTTGAAGAAGATTTGAATGGAGACTTGAAAATCGGATGAATTCCTTAAGATCCGGAAGAGACTTGGACACTTGAATTTTGAGAGAAATATTAGTCAAAGTGTTTAGGAGTGTATTGAGGAATGTCTTGGATGATATAAAGGTAAAAAATGACTAAGTACAGGTATTTTCACGCATGGGAAGAATTAGGCCCATGGCCCAAAAGTCTTGGAGCGAACTAAAAATAACTGGGCAAAAATAACACTAGTCCGTGCCTTGGCTGCATCGCGCCAGGGGCGTGGATCATCATTGGAATTTGCAAATTATAGATTTTTGAATTTTAATACGGTTGCTCTAAAATCGGGGTTAGACCCATTTTCCCACTCAATTCGACCCCATGACCAAGATATGATGTCGGATTTTCGATATCACGCACGAATTTTAAGATATATGAAAATTATGATTTCGGACACTTTCGAGGCACATTTTCTAGCACTTTTTGGGTCGTTTCAATATCTCTCCCTTGGGAACATTCATCCCCGAATGTGAAAGAAACTTATACGAGAGACGTAAACATGACAATTTCAGCCCACATAAGGATGCAACAATGCACTTAAACATCATTTCAAAAATCTCGACATAAGTGTAAAATCATCATGAACTTGTTAATTTAAATATGAAATGTATGCAATGATATGAGGGCTGAACGTAAGATTTGAAATCACATAGGGAACTTAGAGTAATACCTTAGGCTTGAGTGGAGTGGAAAAGGTAAGGATATCACTTTTGCATGTCCGCTTCGGCCTCCTAAGCAGCACTTTTAACTTGTTGATTCCTCCAAAGGACCTTAACGGAAGCCACATCCTTGTTCCTCAACCTCTTCACTTTTCTATCCAAAATTTGAATTGGAAATTCTTCATAAGTCTAGTTGTCTTCAAAGACATCCACAACATCAAGAGGCACAATAGCATTAGGGTCTCCCACATATTTCCTCAATATGGATACATGAAAGATCGGATGAACCAAATCCATCTCACTAGGCAATTCCAACTAATACGCTACCTTGAAAATCCTCCTCAACACCTTATAAGGACCCACATATCTTGACCTCAACTTGCCCTTCTTACCAAAATGAACCACACCCTTCATGGGTGACACCTTAAAATAGACCAATTCACCAACTTTGAATTCAAGATCCCTTCACCTCACATCGACATAGGACTTTTGGTGACTTTGGGCCCTCTTCAACCTTTCTCTAATCATCCTAACCTTCTCAATAGCCTCCATAACCAGATTTGGTCCCAATAAAGCCACCTCTCTAATTTCAAACCACCTAATCGGTGATCTACAACGCCTACCATAAAGGGCCTCAAAATGAGCCATACCAATGCTAGAATGATAGCTATTGTTATAGGTAAACTCAATCAATGGAAGATGATTATTCCATCTACCCTTCAGCTTCAATACACAAGCCCTAAGCATATCCTAAAGTGGTTGGATAGCTCTTTCAGCTTGGCCATCCGTTTGAGGGTGAAAGGCCGTAATAGGTTTAACTCTTGTACCAAGGCCTCTTTCAAAGGACCTCCAAAAATGTGAAGTAAATTGAGCACCACGATCCGATATGCTGAACAAAGGAACACCATGCAACCTCACCAAGTCATGTATGTACAACCTAGCATAATCGCCAGTCCTATATGTGGTCTTAACCGGTAGAAAGTGAGCCGATTTCGTCATCCTATCAACCACAAACCAAATGGAATCAAAACCCTTTCTAGACTTTGGCAACCCAACCACAAAATCAGTATTTATCTCTTCCCACTTCCAAGTAGGAATCTCTAGGTTTGTGCTAGGCCACCCGGCCTTTGGTGCTTGGCTTTGACTTGTTGGCAACTATGACAACCAAAAAAAAAATTGGCAATGTCCCTCTTCACACCTCCCCACCAATACACCTCTCTCAAATATCTATATATCTTAGTAGAACCGGGATGAATAGAATAGGAAGAACCACGAGCCTTATTTAGAATCTTTTCTCTCAAGCTATCAACACAAGGCACACATAACCTATCTTGGTATCTAAGGGCACCATCTCCCCCTTGGGAGAAGACCTTCACTTTACCACCCTTTACCAATGCCTTCAATTCTAACAAAGCGGGGTCAAGATCTTGCTTAGCTTTCACCTCCTTAACCAATGAAGATTTAAACCCATTAATAACAATAACACTACCATTATAAACCTCTTCTAACCTAACTCCCAATCTAGCCAGCTGATGGACCTCCCTAGCCACTCCTTTGCCACCATTATCAACATGTGCTAGGCTACCCATGGACACCCTACTCAATGCATCAGCCACCACATTAACCTTACCGGGATGATAATGCACACCTATATCATAACCCTTAAGAAGTTCTAACTACCTTCTTTGTCTTAAGTTGAGATCTTTTTGAGTGAAGACATATTGGAGACTCTTATGGTCGGTGACCACATCAACATGCACCCTATACAAATGGTGACGCTAAATTTTCAAGAAAAGACCATGATGGCTAATTCAATATTATGGACAGGATAATTCTTTTCATGTACTTTGAGTTGCATAGAAGCATAGGCTATCACCTTACCATTTTGCATCAACACACAACCCAAACCAACACTTGAAGCATCACAATATACAACAAACCCTTCTAGCCCTTCTAATGGTGACAATAAAGGAGTAAACACAAGCTTATCTTTCAATATTTGGAAACTCTTTTCACACTCAACGGTCCACACAAATTTGGCTTCCTTTTGACTCAACTTGGTCATAGGAGAAGCAATAGAAGAGAACCCATTCACAAACCTCCGGTAATAAACCGCTAAGTCCAAGAAGCTTCTATTATCCGATGACGTCAATGGTCTATGCCAATTTCTAATCACATCCGTCTTTTTAAGATCCACCTTAATACCATCCTCCGATACCACATGACCTAGGAAGCCAAACTCTTTTAACAACAATTCACATTTTTCATACTTGGCATACAACTTCTCTTCCCTCAATCTTTGTAGCACTACCCTCAAATGGCCCATATGCTCCTCCTCACTATGTGAATAAATCAAAATATCATCAACGAAGACCACAACAAACGAATCAAGGAAGAGTTTTAAGACCCTATTTATAAGATACACGAAGATAGCCGGTGCATTGGTCAACCCAAAAGACATCACAACAAACTCATAATGTCTTTCTGTGCCATCTTCAGGGCGATCGAAGACTTTATCTAAGAGGTGAATTTCCCTCGATAGTCGGGCATATTATTTATGATGGATACGAGTGGGCTAGGCGAGTGAATAGTTATCAGGCTAGGTTACTTTTTTGGGAGTCCTAAGGAGGCTACCTAAACGATCGTTGAAAGGCTTAAGAGAGATCAGGAAGGACAAATCAAAGAGAAGGGTGGTTCGTCCATACCTAGTTCGGAAGGCCGTCTTAGAAATATCACACTCCTTCACCTTCATTTGATGATACCTGGACCGAAGATCAACTTTAGAGAATTGTTTAGCCCGTTGCAATTGGTCAAACAAATCATCAATCCTTGGAACAAAGTACTTATTCTTTATGGTGACCCTATTAAGTTACTGGTAGTTTATACACATTCTAAGGGATCCATCCTTCTTTTTCACAAACAACACCGGTGCACCACAAGGTGATTGGCTAGGCCTAATGAAATCCTTCTTCAACAAATCTCTCAATTGCTCATTCAACTCCTTTAACTCTACCGAGGCTATATCGTAAGGGGGAATAGAAATGGTTGAGTATCGGGAAGGAGGTCTATACCAAAATCTATTTCCCTTTCGGAAGGAACACTGGAAAGGTCATTTGGAAAGACATCAAGGAACTCATTTACAATTGGAACCGACTCATTTATAATCAGAACTGACTCTATAGGAAGGACCTTGGACTCCACATCCCTAACTCTCATAAGATGATAAAGACACCCCTTAGAGATCAACTTATGGGATTTAATGTAAGAGATGAATCTACCCTTGACACCACGGAACAGGTTTATTCGGGAATTGCAATTTGACCCTATGGTTTCTACAATCAATATAGGCATAGTATGCATACAACCAATCCATCCCAAGAATAACATCAAAATCAACCATTTCCAACTCAACAAGATCACAAGGCAATATCTTATTCAAAATGCAAATGGGACAATTTCTATACACCTTTCTAGAGACAATAGATGCACCAATCGGAGTAGACACCTCATAAGACTCACACAAAAATTCGGGCTCAACGCGAAACTTTTTGGCAACAAAGGGGGTAACAAAAGAAAGAGTGGCACCCAGATCAATCACTGTATACACATCAAAATCAAAGACTTTTAACATATCGGTGACGACATCGGGGATCTCCTCAACCCCTTGCTTCCTTGGAGTGCATAGAACAGATTGTGCCTTAGGGAAACACCTTGTTGACCACCTCTCCCCAAAGGAACAACATTTGCACCTAATGGACGAACCTTCCACCCTTGTTGCGGTTACCAGGACAATCAATCTTTTTGTGACCCACTTCCCCACATCCATAACATGAATTAGTGCCTTTCAAACATAGGCCCCCATGAGCCCTACCACATCTTGCACACACATTATTAGGAACCATACCACCAATACCTTGGGCCCTTGGGAAGTTATTGACAAACCCCCTATTAGAAGCATGAGAAGACCCTTGGCCTTGATGGAACCGGTCACCCTTTTGACTTTATAACCTTCCCTCAAAACGAGCCCTCTTGGTCTCATTACTCCTCCTCTTCCTCAACTTTTCCTCCTTCATTTGTTTGACATAGGTCATCAAACGAGACAAAATCCATGTCACTAATCAACATAGAGGATCGACATTCCACACTCACTAAATTGGATACACCCATCACGAAGTTGTTCATTCTAGACTTTGGGTCAGTAACCAAATGGGGAGCATATTTAGAGAGTTGATTGAAGTTGAGGGCATACTCCCTCACACTCATAGACCCTTGTATCAAATTCATAAACTCCACCATTTTGGCCTCCCTAAGCTCAAGAGGGAAGAATCGATTAAGAAAAAATGCCTTCAACTCCTTCCAGAGCACCACATTATTGATTCTCTTCTCCTCTGTTCACTGATTAAACCAAATTTATGCTACCCCTTTGAGTTGGTAGGCCGTCAACTCCGGTTTCTCTTCTGATCTAATACCCATGATAGCCAATACCTTGTAGACCTCATCAATGAACTCTTGAGGGTCCTCATTTAGCATAGCAAAGAACAATCTTTACGGGGGAAAACCTTACTTCAACTCTATAGCACGACTTAGAACATGAACAAGGAGAAAATTTTCTAAAATGCCTCATAGCCTCTTGTTCATAGTTGTGGTGCACAACACAACCATGAACAAGACTCTAATTGACGTGGTATGTTGGATGTCGAGGACCATTAACAACCTAGTGCTCTGATATCAAGTTTGTCACGACCCAAGCCTAGGACCTAGATGTGACATGGCGAATGGGGAACCCGAAGGGAGACCAAACAAACCTTTTAACATATCATTACAAATCATTGGTCGCGGAAGCAATTAAACAACATAATAAGGGCAGAAATGAGGGGAAAAGGGCCTACACGGATACTTTCATAACATAAGCATCAAAACAAGAGAGTCAAAGATCAATACATAACATGTCCAACAACACCTCTTCTACATAGATAAGAGCGGGGGCCAATACAAGCAACTTGACTCACCCTCATAGTCAATACATACATAAAAGAAAGATAGTCTTACTACATAGCACTAGATCATAGGCATTGTTCCCGGAATGGAGGGCTCACCAACTAGCTTGAGAGAAATCCACGTGGAGGAAGATGCTTAAGCAGGGTTCCAGTTCTTACATGGTGACATCATGTAGGCATATATTATGCGTTACTACATTTGAATGTAATAAGTATGTAGGATGCAATGCAATAAGAGATAATCAATATAATCGAAATGCATAAGCATAGGCAATGAGTAGCATATAACTATATGGCATGCATGGAAGATGCTTATAGTAAATCATGCTTACATAGAACATTATACACGTGTAAGAAGAGACCATCATTATAGAGTTCATAGTTTATCAAGGTACAAACCCCTTGATTAGTTAGTGGATCATCTCACCCTACCACCCATGTGATTGAGGTACAAAGCCCTCAACCCGATTATCAAGGTACAAACCCCTCGATATGGTTACCCGGGCTCACAACCTCTCGAGTGGGGCATGATCAATTTCCAACACAATATAGGAGAATATCATATACATACATCCTGTTTATCATCATAAATTTATTCATCTCATAAGACATGGATTGGACCTTCAATTCCTCAAGAAATAGTAATCGGACATTTTATCAAACACTTGGTGGGTGTACAATGCTAGTGTAAAGCCATGCAATTATAGAGTGAAATCATGCAAGAAATCTTGAAGTAAATCATCCCACCAATACTTAGTAACACCATCATACAATATACATCAAAACCCTTCTTCAAATCTCAAGATAGATCTAAGATTCATAGCTCAAAACATGCATAAACACCATACTTTTTCAAAACCCCAACATAGTTCATAGTCAAATTCATAATAGAAAACCCATACGTAAATTCAACTTAGAAACATGTATTTTAGATAAAAAGGAAGCTTGGGCACCATGGGAGAAAGAACCCAATGGTTGAAACCTACATACCTTAGCGTTGGAGAATTTCTTGAAGAAGATTTGAATGGAGACTTGAAGCTTTGATGAATTCCCTATGATCCGGAAGAGATTTGGACACTTGAATTTTGAGAGAAATATTAGTCTATGTGGTTGAGAGTGTCTTGGGGAATGTCTTAGATGCTATGAAGGTGAAATATGGCTAAGTATAGGTATTTTCATGCATGGAAAGGCTTAATTCCATGATTCAAAAGTCTTGGAATGAACTAAAAATAACTGGGCAAAAATAACACTAATCCGCGCCCTGGCCGTGTCATGCTAGGGATGCGAATCGTCACTAGAATTTGCAAATTATGGATTTTCAAATTTTGATATGGTTGCTCTAAAATTGCGGTTAGATCCATTTCCCGCTCAATTCGACCCCTTGATCAAGAAAATAAAGTCAGATTTGCGATATCACATACGAACTTTGAGATACATGGAAATTATGATTCTGGGCACTTTCGAGGCACATTTTGGGGCACTTTTTTGGATCGTTTCATAAACCTAGCCTTGACCACTAGATCATGACTCTCCCACTCAAGGACGGTTTCATTTGAGAATTGGAATTTGACCCTACGGGTTCTACAATCAATAGAAGCATAATATGCATGCAACCAATCCATCCCAAGAATAACATCGAAATCCACCATATCCAACTCAACAAGATCACAAGGCAATATTTTATGCAAGATGTAAATGGAATAATTTCTATAGATCTTTCTAGCAACAATAGATGAACCAGTGAGAGTAAACACCTCAAGACTCACATAACAAGTCGGGCACAACATGAAACTTTTTGGCAACAAAAGATGTAACAAAAGAATGAGTGGCACCTAGGTCTATCAAGCATACACATCAAAATCAAAAACTTTTAACATACGAGTGATGACATCGGGAACCTCCTCAACCCCTTCCCTCCCTTGGAGTGTAGAACCGATTGTGCCTTGGGGAACCACCTTGTTGACCTCCTCTCCCCAAAGGAACCGCATTAGTATCCCAGCCTTGTGGATTAACCTCTTTATCCTTGTTGCGATTACATGGACAATCCATTGCCTTATGCCCCACTTCCCTATAACTATAACAAGAATTAGTAGCCCTCAAGCATTGGCCACCATGATCCTTACCTCATTTTGGACACATAGCATTAGGCACCACACCACCATCCCTTTGGGCCTATGGGTAGTCATTGGCAAACTTTCTATTAGTAGCATGAAAAGAACCTTGGCCTTGAAGGAACTGACCACCTTTGAGACTTTGGAACTTACCATCAAAATGGGCCCTCTTAGCCTCATTCCCCCTTCTCTCTCTTAATTTCCCCCCTCCAATTGTTCAGCATAAATCATAAGGCGGGACAAGTCCATGTCACCTATAAACGTGGCGGTACGACATTCTTCACTCACTAATTTGGATACACCATCACAAACTTATTCATCCTAGACCTCGGATCGACAACCAAGTGTGGAGCATACTTTGATAGTTGGTTGAACTTGAGGGCATACTCCCCCACACTCATGGATCCTTGCTTCAAATTCATGAACTCCACCATTTTGGCCTCCCTAAGCTCAATAGGAAAGAACCAGTTGAGAAAAGCTACCTTAAACTCCTCCCATTGAACCACATTGTTGTTCCCTTTCTCCTTCTTCCATTGAGTAAACCATACTTGGGCCACCCCTTTGAGTTGGTAAGCTGCCAACTCCATGATAGCCAACACTTTGTATACCTCATCAATAAATTCTTGAGGGTCCTCATCCACCTTAGACCTATCGAACTCCGGTGAATTCATCTTAATAATCTGTCTCACCTTATATGCCAGAGTAGGAGCATGAGGGGCTTGGGACCCTTGATTGGCTTGATTAGCAGCAAATTGAGCTAGCAAGGTTAGAGCACCTCGGAGCTCTCCATGAGCCAGTTGTTCCTCGAGTGTGTGGGCTCTTCTTCCTGTTGTGTTAGGCATGATCTAGCATAAAAAAGATAGAGAGGGAAACATTAGCTAACTTCTATAGCACGACATATAGTAAGAAGAAGGGAAACATTTCCTAAAATGTCTCATAGCCTCTTACTCATAGTCGTGGTGCACAAAATAACCATGAATAAGACTCTAATCGACGTGGTGTGTTGGATGCCGAGGATAATTAACAACCTAGTGCTCTAATACCAAGTTTGTCAAGACCCAAGCCTAGGGATTAGACGTAACACGACAAACAGGGAACTCGAAGGGACCCCAATCAATCCTCTTAACATATCATTACACATCCTTGGTCCCGGAAGCAATAAAATGACAACAATAGATAGGAAAAAGGGGTAACATAGGACTAAGGACATCTTTCATATCATAAACATCAAAGAGTCAAAGATCAAAGCATCATTACATAACTTGTCCAATAGCACCTTTAAACATAGAACTTAGCGGGAGCCAAGACAAGCAACCAGGCTCACCCCATAGTCAATGCATACAATAAAAGGAAAGAGAGTCTTTATATATATCATAAGATCAAAGACATTGTCCCCGATTGAGGACTCACCAACTTGCTTGAGACTAATTGTACTAGCCAAGTGGAGGAGGAGGATGATCAAGTGGAGCTCCAGTTCCTACATGGTAACATCATGTAGACATAGAGTATGTGTTAATACATTTTAAAGTATTAAGTATATAGGATGCAATGCAACAAGGGATGGGCATATAGTCAAAATGCATAATTAGGTAATAAATGAGCATATAGCAATATGGCATGCATAAATGATGCTTGTGGTAAAACATGATTATATAAAAGATATTATATGTGTAGGAAGAGACCAACATTAGTAACCAAGGCCTACCACCTACTTGGTGAGGCGATTGAGGTACAAACCCCCCAACGTGGTTGCACGGGCCTACCACACCTCGAGCGAGGTGATTGAGGTACAAACCCCCCAACATGGTTGCACGGGCCTAATACCCCCGAGCGAGGCAATTAAGGTACAAAACCCCCAATAAGGTTGCATGGGCCTACTACCTCCCGAGCAAGGAAATTAAGGTACAAATCCCTGACATAGTTGCACGGGCCTACTACCTCCAGAGCAAGGCAACTGAGGTATAAACCCCCGACATGGTTGCATTGACCTACTTCCTCCCGAGCGAGACAATTGAGGTACAAACCCCCCAACATGGTTGCATTGGCCTACTACCTCCCGAATAAGGCAATTGATGTACAAACGCCCCAACATTATTGTTCGGGCCTACCACCCCCCGAACGAGATGTGGTCAATTTCAACACTGTAGATACTATTCATGAGATCAATTTATACATACATTCATTTCATCATCGTAAAGTCATACAAGTCATAGGTCATGTAATGGATCATCAATAGTTCAAGAACCCTAACCGAATATTTTATCTAACACTTGGTGGGTATGTAATACTAGTGTAAAATCATGCAATTAAAGAGTGAAATCATTCAAGAAGTCTTGAAGTAAATCAACCCACCAACACTTGGTAACACCACCTTGCAAAGTACATCAAAATCCTTTATCAGATCTCAAGATAGATAAAAGATTCATAGCTCAAAACATGCTTAAACAGTCACACTTTCACAAAATCCCAACATAGTTCATGGTCAAATTTATAGTAAGTAAGACTCATAAGTAAATCAAATTAGAAATATGTTTAGGTAGAAAGGAAGCTTGGGCACCATGGGTGAAAGGACCCAATGGTTGAAACCCACATACCTTAGCTTTGGAGAATTTCTTAATGAAGATTGGAATGGAGACTTGAAGATTGAGTGAAATCCTTAAGATCCGGAATGAGTTTGCAACCCTTGATTTTGAGTAAAATATTTGTCTAAGTGTTTGAGAGAGTATTGGGGAATATCTTGTATGATATGATGGTGAAATATGGCTAAGTATAGGTATTTTTACGAGTGGGAAGACTTAGGCCCAAGCCCCAAAAGCCTTGGACTGAACAACAAAACTGGCATAATTTTCACACTGGTCCCCGCCCCAACCGCGTTGCTCTAGGGGCTCAGATCAACACTAGATGAGGATTTTTTTTGGACTTTCAAATTTTGATACCATTGCTCTAAAATCAGGGTTAGACCCATTCCCTGCTCAATTTTGCCCCTTGATCAAGAATATGAAGCCGAATTTTCGATATCACGCATGAATTTTGAGATATATGAAAATAACGATTTTAGGCACTTCTGAGGCACATTTTCGGGGGTCGTTTCACATATTTTAAACCAAAACAATACTAAAAATATACCCCAAAATAGTTAAGCAACAGTATCACCAACTTTGGAAATGGAGGATTTTTTACCATATTCTCAAATACAAAGCATAGCGATCACTAAAAAGGATAGTAGTCATTAATATTACCACCTAGAGAAACTTGTTACCATAATTACAACTACAAAAGAAATATCAACAAGAAATCATCTTCAACCAACTACTACACGCCACAAATTAAACAAAAAAAAAATATAGAGTTTCTGAATATAAACTAAAATTACAAAAGGAAATGGGAAAAGTAATATTACATACTTTTGACGTTCTCTTCAAACTTTTTTCTCTATCGGAATCCCTTTTATCAAACTTTTTATAACACCCCATGAAAATTACCAAATTACCCCTATAATGGAATCATGCGGATAATGTGTCTTCCCAAGCTCCAACGAAAAACTCGAGACCGAATTTGCGATTAGCATGAAAAACTGAGTGAAAAAATGGTCTCAGTTAGATTTTAAAGAGATTGAGTCAAAAGATAATTCTTCATAATTAAATCCAAACCAGTGTGAGTGCGCTCCTGGGACACGAACTTACACTTTGTATTTTTATTCAATTTTTCAGAAAGAACGTGTTTTGAGAAAACTCGCAAAAATACACATGTCCATACCTTAGGCGGGACGCGAACATGGTGTCAGGGAGTGAAATCTTATTTCTTTTACTGGAAGGGCCTTTTTGTTTTTCCCCAAACCCTTCTAAGTTCAATAAATGAGTATAAGGGATAGTTTACATCAAGCCAAGTCCAAAGAATTTCTAGCAACCAAGTTCTCATATGAGTCGATAAAAGGGTCAACTTCAAATGACCATATCTCCTAAAGTAAAATGTGTTAAGTGACCTATAATATATCAAATTGAAGATATTTAAATTAGATTTCCAACGCATCCAATTTCATATTAATCAGAGTTTGAAGTAGAACGTTATGACTATTTTAGTAAAGGAGTGCAGAGCTGTTTGAATGTCCATGACCGGAGCGCGTCGCGAACAGAATGCAAACCCTTACTGGATAAGCTAATGAAATTTTTTTCTTTTATTTTGAGGGTACTTTTATCCTAAAACCTTTGGGGATCTGTTTAAGGTCCCAAAATGCATAAAATATCAGTTTTCATAATTAAAAACTCCATCTTTCTTTCCTAAACATAAACACTCAAAAATCATCAAGAAAGCCATCAAGTTAGAATTAGCTTTAAAGATTTACCATCAAGGTAAGTTATTCTGTATAAGTTTCAAGCAACTTAACCTAAATTTCTTTATCTATTCATGAATCTCTAATAGGATCCTAAATCATAACCTAGGGTTTCAAGAGAACGAATTCAAGAATCCCAAAAAAGTATTTCTTGATTCTTCTTTTTCAAAAAGTAGGGTCCTTCATCAAGAATCCTGAAGATTCAAAGTCAAGAATTCAAGAATCAATGAGAATTCCTTCAATCAATTTCCTTCCAAGTTCTTTCAATTTAAAAGAACTGCAAAGATCGAGGATTTTCTCCGAGAAAGCTAGTATTCATCAAATTTCAATTATAATATCAACTTTTGAGGTATGTAAGGCTGCTCATAACGTTGGAAATGCGTTCATCCACACGCCCCACATGTTAATTCTCCATAATTGAGTTCAAGTAGAGTCTTATCCTATGTCTTGAATTCTTGGTGAGTTAATTCTTCTTCCATTGAGTTAGATATATTCATGCACTGAGATTGTTATTATTTTTATATATATTGTTGTAATTTTCGTTGTTGGATATTTTTCAATGAACCATAATAAAGTTGATGATCATGGCTTCCCTATATATTCTTTGATATTGAGATTTATGATTTTTCATGCATTAAATAAGTATTTTGAATAAAGGTATTGCATGTCAAGTAAGATAACTTTTCTATGCATTGATGAAAGAGTAATTTAAACTAATATTATATATGTATTTTATTGAGTCTAAAGAGTTATATTTTAAGGAACATATTTTGATGAGATAATGCATGATTTAATGAGTTTTGAAGTAAAACACAAGATTTACTAAATATTTCTTCTAAATTGGTGTCACGACCCGACCCCGGGGCCGTGACTAGCGCCGGTTAGGCACTAATCCGAATACTAAACCACAATTGTCACTTCAAGGGCTTATCAATTCTACAGAAAATCCGGCAGAGTTTCCTTTGTTTTACTGACTAAACCACCTGCACGGAAATTCAGCTAACACCCAGAACAGGTATACATATAAGCACATCAATAGTCACAATACAAAAGCGGGCCGACAAGGTCACCGCTGCGGTCCTGCCGCCTAATAAAATTCAAAATACAAAACCAGACTCCGGACATACACAGACCCATACAAATACTACCCACAAGTATCCACAGACCTCTATACGTGATATCAGAATGAAAAGTAAATATACATAAATAAATGAAAACTGCAAGCAGCACGAACGGCTTAGGTGCTCACTCCTGAACAGAAGAGTGCTAACGCTGAAATGGAGATCCTATGTCAACGCGTCTCTCACCTGTGCGTC
>JAPFFP010042158.1:0-14411 GCA_026153255.1 Solanum medicagineum | reverse complement strand
GGCTGCGTACATCCGACCCCCCCTCACCCCGCAATGAGCGGGAGCCTTTTGAGGCACTGGGGTATGTTGTTGTTTGAACCTTAATTTGTTCATTTTTTATATAAAATTATGGATATTATGAGTCTCAACTTAAATGCGTCACCACATTCTTTGACTTGACGTTAGAGGCATGATTGCCTTCTCTACATCTTAATAATTCTCTATAACCGAATTTTAATCTGGATTAAGAAAAAAAAATTTATTGTCAAAATCATTTGGTCGTGGTGTGCCACCGCATCCTTGAGGGAAAAGTTAGTGTCTCCACAAAGATGTGCAACCACATTCTATATGGAGAATAAAATTTTCTATTATCATCATTGTTATTAACAAATTTTTTTTGATAAATTTATATTTTTAGAAAATGAAACCCATGATCGCCTAACAGCAAGTACATTTATTTGTCTCTTGTAAACTTGAGATTATCCTTTCTAATTTTCTATTTTTTTTAAATTTCCAATAAGGTCTTGAAGTAACCCACGACTAACTTTTTTCTTTTAAGAATTTTTAGTAATACTGGTAAATTAGACACAATTATAATTAATCATGAATATCCATCAATATAAATAAATAACCAAATAAATAAATAAAATAATAATAATAATAATAATAATAATAATAATAATAATCGCGATAATAATAATAATTAGCTATTCCTTGATTCTACAATTTATTCATATTTAACGTCCTTTTATGAGCATGTATTTCAATATCAATGGTGCATTGAATATGAAATGAAAAAGCGAGATAAATTTAATTGGAGTAATAAAACAACACAATTTTATTTCTAAAACATAAAAGTTTGCAGCAGATTTTTTGTATATATACTGTCCAAATTGTAAACTTTTGTTACATGACAAAAATGATTTTATTTTTCTTCAATTTTTCTTTATGATGCTTATTGTGGTTAATGTTAGTGTACTATTCATGTACATCCATTAGCATTCAAAGCAATTCACTTCCTTCAAGAGGCCACAACAACTTTGCCAAGACGTACTGCAGGATTAGGCAAATAAAACCTCCAGCTAACAAGGTATTAAACATATCCCCATATATTTAACGTTTTTCAGTAAAGCAGAACTTGTTAGAATTACAAGGCCTCCTCTATACATTATATTCTTTGTTCTATAATACAAACTACCAATGATTTATAATATTCTACTGGAATGTTTATTCGATAAGTCATCTAACAGTTTCTCTTGGGAGGCTTATGTATACTCCAAATTGTTGTTGTAATTACTATTATTAATAAGTAAACTGAGAGGGAATTCATTATTAAAAAAAAAAGTTCAAAGGTAGGTGAATCTCATTATGAAGAAAAAGCCTTTCGATGCCAAATGTAATTAGTTTCCCAAACTGTTATTTTCAACACAAGCACAAGAAAACACAAGAACAAAGGCAAATACTTTAATTTATGTATTCACCGAGTGCCTACTAATGACATATTAAACAGTGACAAAGCTATAAGAAATAGAGTTTTTTTGGTTTGGGGGAGATTAGCTGGATGTTTCTTCTCACTAATCTGTAACCCCACGGATCTTGACAAGCCCAGAACAATTCAAAACAATTCATTACGCTCGAGAGGACTCAACGGCTTTACCAAGATGGACAAAGGAATTATGCATCCGCACAGAACAACCAACTAACAAGTTTTAAATTTACCCTATAGATAAAGCTAAGATTAGAGCAAACTTGCATATATATGTTCAGCTAAAAAGCAAACGCACAAAGAAATGCGCCAATGTCAATACACAAAAATGGGATCAAGAGTTACCTTTTACAAGAATTTTCACTACTAATCCACCAATTTCCAAGAACCCCCTAAGCTGCAAATTGGAGCCAACAAGGAGAAATTCGTTCATAGAACTAGAACTAGAACTAAGAATGAAAAATTGATTACTCACTCACTATATGCTACTTTCTTGTACGCTCTTTTTTTTTTTAAATCATGAACTTAGACCGAAAAACTTCTGATCTTTTATTATCACCTTTTATTATTATATATAGAGAGTGTGGAGGAAGTTGTATTGGAGTGGGAGTGTAGGGTGTGGCAGTTGAGAAAAATAGGGAGAGTTGAAAGATTTGTGTTAAACTTTAAAAAAATATCTTTTTTTTTTTAAAAGAATGTGCATGTGTGTGCGCGCAAATATAGTGTGTGTGTCGTGTAGTGTGCAGAAAAGTGGAAAAAAAAGTCTTTAGGGTAGTTTAGGCTTTCTAGGACTTGGAGTGTGGGTAGGATAATGTGATAATTAATGCGAGCTTTTAGGATTTTAGGTAGATTTCTTTTTAATTTAATTGTATGCTATGTACATAAATATATGCATATATCTTAAAAGAAATATATATAAGGATTAAAATATTTTTAACTAACATAATATAAGAAAAGTCAAATAGTTAATCTAAAATTATAAATGAAAAATTCTACTTTATTTATTAAAACCTCAACTTACAAAATCATATACTTTAAAAAAGAAAAGAAGAAAATAAATAAATAAATAAATAAAACAAACTCATCTACAAATATGACTCTATTTTTGTAATTTCCCAAATATTTCAAACAACCCTGCTATAAATATGGTTAAAATAAGAATATAAATTTAGAAAAATACATAAGTAAACTTTTAAGTACTAAAAGGGTAGATAAATTAGGTTTGGTCAGAAATTATATGTCTACAATTTGCCCCTCTTTGATTGAAAACACGAAGAGTTTGTAGACAAAGAAGTAGACAACATGACAAGTTTTGACCAGACACTTACTTATGAGACAGAGTCTTGTTTTTGGATAGCCTACATATCTCGGGTCATAAGGGAATCAGGTCATGTGTAGCTCAAGGAGGTGAAATGATGAGTTGGAAGTAAGGTGAGGTCCGTCGAGGCTCCAGTTCACAGCTCCTAATTTTATATACAAACGAAAGGCAAAAACTAAAAGAAAAGCAAGCACAAGATCCTACCTGTATAGCTTCCCTTGAATCATCTCGAGCTTTCATGTCTTCTCAAATGGTGAGATGTCATCTCGAACTTGAAAGTTATCTTGTTTCTCAGGTAGGCTTCTACTACTCGGAGTTAGAAACTATCCTTGTCTTCATGGCTAGCTCCTACTATTTGAATTGAAAATGAGCTTCAAAGTTGACGATGTTTTGCTTTTTAGACACGATCTTGAGCTTGACATGTGAATTGACCTTGTTCTGCAACTATATTCCAAATAAAAACTCACAAAAATAATAGTACAACAATTTTGCCCAGTTTATAGAAAAGAAATTTCGTAGGCATAAATGAAAGAGAACACTTAGCTTTGAATCAAGATTCTAGATGACTTGAGCTTCATTGCAACTCATTCTTCACATGCTTCTGACTTGTTCAAGTAACTCCATTGATTGAGAAAATCCACTTAAATTGGTTCTTTCTAGGTCGGTCATCCAAGAGGATCCTACTAGCCTGAATCCCATTATCTAGGAGGGTCCAGCTAATCTGAATTCCATTATCTAGGAGGGTCCTGCTAATCTAAATCCAATTATCCAGGAGGGTCCTGCTAAGTCCCATTATCCAAGAGGGTCCTGCTACACTAAATCCAATTATCTAGGAGGGTCCTGTTGCACTAAGTCCCATTATCTATGAGGGTCCAAATCCCATATCCAGGAGGGTCCTAATCCTATTATCCAGGAGGGTTTTGCTACACTAAGTTCCTTATCCATGAGGGTCCTGCTACCTTAAATCCCATTATCCAGGAGGGACCTGATCTCATTATCCAAGAGGCTCCTGCTACACTAAGTCTCATTATCCAGGAGGGTCCTGACCCCATTATCTAGGAGTGTCTTGCTAATCTAAATCCCATTATCCAAGAGGGTCTTGCTACACACAGTCCCATTATCCAGGAGGGTCCTGCTATACTAAGTCCCATTATCCAGGAGGGTCCTGATCCCATTATCCAGCAGGTTCCTGATCCCATTATTTAGGAGGGTCCTGCTAATCTAAATCCCATTATCCATAAGGGTTATGCTATACTATGTCCCATTATCCGGGAGGGTCCTGATCCCATTATACAGGAGGGTCCTGCTATAGTAAAGGAGGGTCCTGATCCCATTATCTAGGAGTGTCCTGCTAGACTAAGTCCCATTATTGTCCTGATCCCACTATCCAAGATGATCTTGAGGTTAGTCTAAATCCCAACAATACAGAATGTTTTTTTTTTGCCCTAGTTCTTTTCAATGAGGAATTTTGAGATTTTTATTTGGTTGGACCAAACCCCAGCAATAGGTTTGCCTAGGTATCTTGTGAAATAAGAATCAGGTTAAACATAGTTCAGTAAAAAAATATTTTATTTTCTTTTAATTTTTTTTGGGACAAAAGGAGTTCTTCTGAAAAAAATATTGGATAGGAAAAAATAATTTTCTATTGATCAGGTCTTGACTTTAGCTGGTGCCAACAATGAGTATTATGCATATGGATAACTCTCAACTATTTCTAGGAAAATTTGTGGTCAACTTTGAAGTAATTTCTATAGTTTTAAATGATACCTCAAGCATACTTAAGTATTAACAAGATTTATTCATCTTGCCTCTGATATGGGGTTAAAATTAATTCATGTCCTTATGTTTCAAGTGTCTTACCAAAATAGAGTCCCAACTCACACAAAATAGAAGAATTTGGAGCATAGGACATTTTGAGAATCACACACACTCAGAAAGATGTTGAATGCATAAGATTGAGATACCATATGCTTGAACCTCATGTAAGTATCCACTAATGTGAGAACATCAAAAATGAAATCAAAATGTAGGCTTGAAATGGGTAAGATAATTTTTTTGAGTAAAATGACTATTTTCTCTCCATGTATTGTACTATGCTCGTAATTTATTTTATTCATCTTCACGTTTGATCTTTATTTGCTTGGTTTCTTTTCTTTCTGTTTCTTTTCGGACTTTCTCCTCTTTTTTCCTGAGTTTCTCTCCTTTTATTGGAGTGTTTTTCTTACTATCACATTTTCCATCTTTCACTTTGTCATCCGACTTAAAACTTTGTCAGTGCATTCTTAGAGATAGGAGAAAAATAGATTGGTGCATTTGTTCAGTCAAAAGGATATAAGCTAAGATATGGTTATCAAAATAAAGATGTTTTAGGTTCAAAAAAAGAACCACTAGGGGTCACGTGTTATTTAGTAGGCTTACAAGGCACAATTGGATCAAAAAAAGCCTACAATCCTTTTTTCAAATTAAATGTTGCTCAAAATTTTGCCTCAACAAACATTTTGGTCAAGTTCTAGATCAACAAGTCATGCCATTTAACTTTGTATCTAAATCTCACCACACAATGTATATGAAATAGTGAAGTCAAACATTTTTACCCTTAACTTTGACCAAGAGAATTTTCTAAGTGTGTCATAAGTACAATAAAGAGGTACCAAAAGAATCTATATGAGTCAAAACAAAGTTGGTCCACTCTATTATACCAAATAGTTTAACACTTTTTTTCATGAACACTTATAAGAGCGTTGGTACCAATCAAGAGAGGACACACCTTTTATTTAATTACTTTTATTTTAAAAAGGGATATATATATATATATATATATATATATATATATATATATATATATATGTATGTATATGGGGGATAAGCATGAAAAGAAATTATTTTTCTTTTCTACACAAAGAAATAAGATCTTCCTTTTTGAATTTATTGAATAAGGATCTCTTTCTTTAAAAAAAGATAAAGAGTAAAATCTTTTTTATTTGTATAAGGAATTATTATTATTTTTTTAAAATAAAAATAATAAGAATCACCAAACCCAAGGAGGGTTGCCTACGTATCTCATCAAGGTGAGAATCAGGTGTGCATAGTTCGACCATATTACTGTAACTATGTTTGACTTTTTAAAAAAACATCTTTTATTTAGGACATCTTGTTGCAAACATGCGAGACAAAACTATTTGAATTTGACCCAGTAATAAATGTTGAGATTATTCAAATAGTTTTTCAATTAATGTAACTAGTAACACATAGTCATGAGCATATTAGTCTAAAAGATGGTTTGTGTCCCATATGAACCCAATACCCGTGTTTAGCCATATAAAGTCAAATGCAGATGATGCAAATAAGTGTTAGGAGCATTGGATGATCCTTGACCTTGGAACTTGTGGCCTTGAGGAAACCGTCCACCCTTGGAATCCACTTTAAAAATGATCCCTCTTGGACTCACCACTTCTTCTTTTTATAAGTTTTCCCCCTCTAGTTGTTCAGCATATGTCTTGAGGCGGGACAAATCCATATCACCCACTAACATGGTCGTACGACACTCCTCATTAACCAAGTTGGACACTACTGACACAAATTTGTTCATCCTTGATCTAGGCTCGTCAACCAATTGTGGAGCATACCTAGAGAGTTTGTTGAGCTTGACGGCAAACTCCCTTACACTCATGAAACCTTGCTTAAGATTCATAAACTCCATCATCTTAGCCTCCCTTAGCTCGATAGGGAACAACCAGTTGAGGAATGAGTCTTTCAACTCTTCCCAAGGGGTACCATCATAATTCCCTTTCTCTATCTTCCACTAGGTAAACCAAATTTGGGCCACACCTTTGAGTTAGTAGGCACTAACTCCGTTTCCTCCTCCGAATTAACCCCCATGATAGATAGCACTTTGTACACCTCATTGTTGAACTCTTGGGGATCCTCTTCTGGTGGGTTCATTTTAGTGATTTCCCTCACCCTAGAAGCCAGAGTAGGAGCATAAAGGACTTGGCCCCTTGGTGAATTTGATTGGTCATAGCACAAGCCAACATTGTGATAGCATCCCGAAATTCATCTTGGGCTACCCTTCCACCTTTAGGAGCTTGTAGAGTAGGAGGGGACGGTTGCTCCTCCGGTGTATGAGCTCTCCTTAGTCTCCCTCTTGGAATCGGCATGATCTAGAAGAGCAAAGATCATTTGTCAGGGGAAAAGTCTTACACTTTCATCTAAAGCACGATATAGACCATGAAGAAGTGAAGAAGATTCCACCATTCAAGAAGAAGATTCAAGAAGAAATTTGAAGAAGAATGAGCCTTTCCTTGATTCCCAAGCTTAGATTCACAAGAGTCCTTTGAGAGAGTTCTTAAGAGTGACTTGAGAGAATTTTAAGTGTGAGGAAGGAATTGAATGAGAGGAATAGTGTCATGACCTGGACCAGGGTCTAGGAGTGACACGGCGAATGGGAACCCAAGAGTCCCCAAACAAGCCTCAAAAAGTATATAAATTCACATCATCAATTCGGAAGCGCATTCAAAATTAATCACATAGTTCTAAAGACGAGAAAGTAGGACTCACGCTATGGGGAAAATTCAGGATTTAGGATCTTCCACATTTCCACATCAAACATACATATACATATCAAATTACCATAATAAATCCATATTATGCATAACCCAAATATAACCATGATTATAAGGTTCAAATACAACACATAACACATAGATCCGATGAGAGTCTACAAGATGTCCAACGATGCCTCTAATCATAAGATAGGATGGGGGCGAAGATATGTTCCGGGCTCACAATCAAAGTATAAATAACATAAACAAAAGAAACTTAAGGTAGAGGAATGGTGGCTTGTCCTTAGAAGATAGGACTTACCATAACCAATGTCTCAAAATCTGATCTAGCCATCGAATGGTGGATGAAAAGTAATCTCCAGTCCCTATATGGTGAGATCATGTAGGAAAAACTATGCATTAGTATGTTTGAATGTACTTAGTATGCAGGGTGCAATGCATGTAACTTACCAAAACTTGCATATAATTGTTAGATTGCGAGGCCATATAATGTAGAAAGAGATTTATAGCAAGGAATGTAATATAACAAGATGCTATGAGATGCATGATGCATGAAAGCAAATGATGCTCATATATAGTGGGGATGTGACCTTAACTAACATGAGTAAGACCAATCGAGCTATTACTTGAAATCCCGATGAAATCCCCTCATCGGTAAAGAGGTGGTCTACTTGCCAAGGGTAGAGCACACTTCACCTTATGGGACAACTCCCATTTCTCATGAAGTAACCTTTCTTATGGGACAACTCCCATTTCGGATAGGATTTTCACAAATCACAAATCAAATCAAAGTATTTCTTCTCCTTATGGGACAACTCCCATTTCGGAGGCATCTTTCATTACGGGACAACTCCCATTTTATAAAGAAAACCTATGCTAGGCATATAATTCAAGGAAAGAGAGCAAACCCACCATCCATCGGTGCTAAGTTGTCATCCCACAAGAATACATATATATATACATGTTTTCAAAGACAATATTCATTTCCAAGATCATTTCAATGCATCATTAATCTTAAAGCCATATATCATTCATAGGAATTCATACTTAGACTCAAATGCCAAAATCATAGCTTCATACTTAGTCCATTCGTATACAAAATGGTGCAAGCACCCATGCTCAAAGAGCCATAATCATTAGACATATATGTGATCACAATATTGTCATAACCAATATCTAATAAAAATCATATCATATAACAAAACTTGGCTTGACCCTCTTCATAATTTCCATAATAATTTATTTACGTGAATGCATATATCATGAATAATGTAAGGATGACATGGGTAATTAACATTAAATCTAAAATCAACAATATAAGGTGAAATAAAAAGTAAATTCACCATTAAACCCATATTTAAATCCTACATAAGTTCATCCATGCATAAACAAGCTTTTAAAAAGGGACATCATACTTGTAATTTCATAAACCCAAAGTAAACCTTTATATAATGGTTAAAATCACATTAAAATCATCAAATAAACACTGCCCATGCATCAATAGAATTTTAGGAATCATAATATTCAAAATTCCAAATTAAAGTAAGCAAAATCTATGTAGGTTTTCTTGAAAATAATTTTAGGTCTCCTTGATTGGAAGGATCAAGGATCAACCCACATACTTAAGACTTTGAGTTCCTTGGAATTGAGTTGTGAAAGGCTTGAAGTTTGGAACTGGGTTTTGGAACTCAAAGCTTGCTCTTGAGTTTCCTTGCATTTGTATTGGGGTCTTGATGGAGGCTCTTGAGATAATTTGAGAATGTATTTGAGATGAGAGTAATGACTTTGATCCTTTAGAATAGGGTTTAGTTCTTTTGGGGAGGTTATGATAGCATTAGAAGTCCAAAAAGTTTATTAGAATAAATAAACTTTACGAAAATGCCATTAGTGAAATGGAGGAAAAATCGGCAAAGTGTTGCCTCACTGGAGGCTTGACTGGTGGTATAGCACTCTACGGGTCATGTGGAGTGCCCATGAGATGGGACTTAGACAAAACAAATTGGAATTGGAACACTTGGGAAAAAGTTATCGTCAACATCACTTTGACGGGCCACTTCACAGGCCATGTGGTGCTACACGGTCTGTGTAGTGGTTCGTCCAACTACACTTGGTGAAAAACTAAGCAGAAGGCTCCACGCCTTAGCCAAACGGCTTTTCAAGTATACCATGACCCGTGAAGATGGTCTTGGCACAATACTTAGGCCAAAAACTCCCTCTCATGCCAACCTCGTCTCACTTGCGTACTTCCATGGCTAGCCACACGGCTCGTGCCATTGGGCGTTTCCTATGGCTTAGGCCAAAATGGCCTTTTTCATCACCAAACAGTCCAGACGGCCCGTCAAACACCTCACTGCCCATCAAGTTGTCCGTGTGACATCACTGCAAGGGAGGGTCTCACTAAAATGGTCATAACTCCTTCATCCGAACCCAAAATGTGGTGAAAACAAGTGCTTTGCGATGCTAACTCAAAGGCTTTCGTTTGGAATGTTATGGTCCATTATGTTCTAAGGGTGCTAAAAGATATGCCCCTTTAAAGTTGGCCCTTCTACCGATACTTGTGAAAAACTTAGCCAATGAAATTCCTTTGAACTTGACTTGATGTAGGAGACCCATGATGGCCTTGAACCACAAAATTATGCTTGAATTGAATTCTTGAAAGTGAACTTAGATCGAGCTTGGATGTTCCATAAGGTTGCACCTTGGCCCAAAACTTTACGAAACCAAATCTAAAGCATCACTAAAGCTATACAAAAATCCAGGTCCTTACATCATCCCCCCTTCCCCCTCGGGGAACATTCGTCCTCGAATATGGAAGAATAAGGCTTGAAAGGATTGAATTAGAACATGAAACTTCCAAACACAAGGTACAATGCATAATTCACCATTTGAAAATCATCAAATCATTAAAACTCGTACAAAACGTATTCAATTCATTTTAAAACATCATAAATTAAATCATTTCCATGCACATGTATGCATGTCATGTCATAAGACTCAAGAGCGAAAGAATTAGGACTATTGAGAATAAGAAGAACCTAATATCGTGGGCTTGAGTAGATTGGAAATGATAGAGGTAGCGTGGCATCATACTTGATTCCACTCCCCATGTAGCACTTTCAGTATGTTGATCCTCGTTGCAAATCCTATCCACTTGTTCATCCAAGATCTCAATCAAAACTTCCTCATAAGACAAGTTATTCTCAACGTCAACTCCTTCCAAGGGAACAATAGCATTAGTATTACCAACCAACTTCCTCAACTTAGACACATAATAAACCGAATGAATAAAACTCATACTCAGAGGCAAACCCAATCTATAGGCCGCATTCCCACACCACTCAATAATCTCATGAGGGCCTACATATGGGGAAACATAACTTTCTCTCCTTTCCAAAATGCATCGCACCCTTATTAAGTGATACCTTCACATCCACCCAATCACCAATACAAGACTCATGATTCCTCTCTCCAATGTCTAAGTAAAACCACTTGGATGACTTCGAACCATCCTCAACATTTCCCTAACTAATCCCACTCACTCCATAGCCTCCAACACTAAACCCGGGCCTAATTCATCTTATCTAACCCAAACCATCCCATCAAAGACCTACACCTTCTACCCCATAAAACCTTAAACAGCACTGTACCAATGCTAGTATGAACACTATTGTTGCAAGCAAACTCAATTAGCGATAGATATTACCACAATTAACCTTGAATTCTAACACACAAGACCTCATCATGTCCTCCAAAGTTTGAATTGTCTCCAACATTGAAAGTAGTCCCAACCGATAAGAAATGAGCCCACTTAGTCCTCGAGTCAACAATAACCCAAAATGAATCAAATTGCTTTCAGGTCAGAGGCAACCCAACAAAAAAAATCCACGTTCGCCTCTTCCCACTTCCAAGTAGAAATTTCAATATCTTGAGTCAAACCACCGGGTCTTTGGTGTCCTACCTTTATCTGTTGACAATTAGAGCGTTCAAATACAACTCTACTACATCCCTCCTCATATCATGCGACCAATACACTTATCTCAAACCTTATTACCTCTTAGTAGATCTCGGGTGAATCGAATAATGAGAGTTATGGGCTTTACTCATGATTATATCCCTAAGACCATCACCTTCTGAAACATACAAATCGATCTTGGTCCTGAATTACACCATCTCCCCCTTGGGAGAAAACTTCTATCTTCTTTCCTGCAACCAAATTCTTTAACTCAACCAACAACAAGTCTAAGTCTTACCTTCTCTTAACATCCACATCCACAAAAGAATTGAACCCATTCCGAACATGCATACTACCATCAATGGAATCAGCCAACGTAATATCCAAACTAGTCAAACGGTAAACATCTTTGGCCAACTCCTCCTACCCTTCACCCCCATAAGCCACACTTCCCATATATAGTCCACTAAGAGCACCGGTTACAATATTTTCCTTGTGGGATGATATCATACACTCACGTCGTAGCCCTTTTGGAGTTCCAACGTTCTCATTTGCCTCAAGTTAAGGTCCCTCTGAATGAGCACATATTGCAAATTCTTGTGATCGGTGAAGACATCAACATGTATCCACACAAACAGTGTCTCCAAATTTCATAGTAAATACCACTGCCGCTAACTCACGATCATGAGTCGGGTAATTATGCTCATGCACCTTCAACTACCTCGATACATAAGATATCACCTCACTACGTTGCATACGTACACAACCCAACCCAGTCCCAGAAGCATCATAACACGCCCACAACCTATATAAATCATCTAGTAATGTCAAAATTGTAGCCAATGTAAGCTGGTCTTTCAAAGTCTGAAAAGTCTCCTCACACTCACCCAACCATACCATTTGGCCTACTTTCGATTCATCTTGGTCAATAGAGATGCAATAGATAAGAACCCCTTAACAAACCTTATGAAATAACCAACCAACACAAGAAAACTCCGAATACACGAAGGACCAAGCTTGTCAAACAATGAACAATGTACACCAACTCCCCTCTAACCTCATCTATAAGATCAGCTACAACATCCTCCCTTGCCTAGATTGCATTACGAGCCCGAAGTACCTCTCCCTATGTGGTAGGGAGGGATGGAGACAGGAGATGTTCCATGGCACGATAAGAATCATGCAAAAGTGAAACATTTCATAAAAAGCCTTGTGGTCTCTTACCCATAGATGTGGCACACATCACACCCATGAATAAGACTCTACTTGACGCAACATGTTGGACTCCGAGGATAATTTATAAATCTAGTGCTCTGATACCATCTCTGTCACGACCCGGAACCACGGTCTAGGAGTGACACGACAAATGGAAACCCGAGAGTCCCAAAAAAGCCTCAATGTACAAAAATTCACATCATATGTTCAGAAGCACATTCCAAATTAAACACATAGTTCTAAAGAACGAGAAAGTAGGACTCACGCTATGGGGAAAAATTGGGACTTAGGATCTTCCCCATTTCCATATCAAACATACCTATACATATCAAATTCCCAAAATCAATCCATAATTGCGATAACCAAAAGAAAACCATGATTATAAGGTTCAAATAAAACACATAAAACATAGATCCGACGAGAGTCTACAAGACATCCAATGATGCCTCTAGTCATAAGATAAGACGGGGGTCAAGACATGTTTCGTCCTCACCCTCAAAGTATAGATAACATAAACAAAAGCAACTTAAGGTAGAGGAATGGTAGCTTGTCCTTGGATGATAGGACTTTCATCCATCGAACGGTGGATGAGAGTAATCTCCGATCCCTATTGGGTGAGTTCATGTAGGTAAAAGTATGAGTTAGTACGTTAGAATTTATTAAGTATGCGGGATGCAATGCATGTAACTTACCAAAACCTGCATATCAATGTTAGATGACGAGGGCACATAATGCAAAAAAAGATTTATAGCAAGGAATGTAATATAACAAGATGCTTTGAAATTCATGATGCATGAATGCAAATGATGCTCATATATAATGGGGATGTGACCTTAACCAACATGAGTAAGACCAAGCGAGCTATTACTTGGGATCTCGATGAAATCCCCTCATCGATAAAGAGGTGGTCTATTTGCCAAGGGTAGACCATACTTCACCTTATGGGACAACACCCATTTCACTTGAAATAGCCTTTCTTACGGGACAACTCCCATTTCGGATAAGATTTTCACAAATCACAAATCAAAACAAAGAATTTCTTCTCCTTATAGGACAACTCCCATTTGGAGGCATCTTTCCTTATGGGGACAACTCCCATTTCAGAAAGGAAACCTATGCTAGACACATAGTTCAAGGAAAGAAAGCAAACCCTCCATCCATCGGTGCTAAGTCATTATCCCACAAGAATAATATACGTGTATATATATATATATATATATATATATTTACATGCTTTCAAAGACAATATTCATTATCAAGATTATTTCAATGCATCCTTAATCTTTGAAGTCATATACCATTCAAAAGAATTCATACCTAGACTCAAATGCCAAAATCATAGCTTTATAGTCAAGATACTCATGCATAGCAATAGCCCATTCGTATACAAAATGGTGCAAGCACCCAAAATGCTCAAAGAGCCATAATTAATAGACATATATGTGATCACAATATAGTCATAACGAATATCTTATCAAAATCATATCATACAAACTGGGCTTGACCCTCTTCATAATTTCCATAATAATCTATGTACATGAATGCATATACCATGAATAATGTGGGCATGGCATGAGTAATTAACATTAAATCTAAAATCAATAATATAAGGTGAAATTGAAGTAAATTCACCATTAAACTCATATTTAAATCCAACATAAGTTCACCCATGTATGAACAAGCTTTTAATAAGGGAAATGAATACTTGTAATTTCATAAACCCAAAGTAAACCTTCATATAATAGTTTAAATCACGTTTAAATCATCAAATAAACACTACCTATGCATCAACAGAATTTTAGGAATCATAATATTCAAACTTCCAAATTAAAGTAAGCAAAATCCATGTAGGTTTTCTTGAAAATAATTTTGGGTCTCCTTGATTGGAAGGAATCAAGG
>JAPFFP010042157.1:0-14415 GCA_026153255.1 Solanum medicagineum | reverse complement strand
AAATTTAGCGTCACTTGCCCTTTTCATGTCATGTTTCCTTTGAATTGTACCAATATTGTAAAGTGTGGGGTGTTACATGTAGTTTATTCTAGTGCTTCAAGAATTGATTTATGATTCATGCTGATGCAAGAAGGCAAAGTTATTGCCTTTAGTTCTAGGCAACTAATGGTGCACGAGCATAATTATCCAACCCATGATCTAGAATTAGCAGCCATGGTATTTGAAGTAAAGATATGGTCTCATTATTTATATGGCTTTCAAGTAGATGTGTTCACCGATCATAAGAGTCTCCAATACATGTTCACCTAAAATGATCTAAACTTAAGGTAAAGAAGATGGTTAGAACTCCTTCAAGATTATGACATGAGTGTGCATTATCATCTCGATGAGGCTAATATTGTGGCCGATGCTCTAAGTGGATTTTCCATGGAGAGTATGACTCATATTGATGATGGCAAGAAGGAATTGGCAAGAGAAGTTCACCAGTTGGCTAAATTGAGAGTTAGGGTGGATGAGACCAAACTTGCAGGTGTAGTTGTTGTAGATGGTTCTAAGTCTTCATTAGTGGAAGAGGTCAAATATGAATAAGACCTTGACCTCGTATTGTTAGAATTGAAACCTATGGTGAAGGATGGCAAGGTGGAAGTTTTCTCCCAAGGAGGAGATGGCATCCATAGATACCGAGGTAGGTTATGTCTGCCCAATGTTGATGTCTTTACAGACTTGATCTTGAATGAGGCTCACAATTCATCTTATTCCATATCCCAGTTTTACCAAGATGTATAAATATTTGAGAGAAGTGTATCAATGGGGTGGTATGAACAAGTATACTGCAAATTTTGTAGCGAGTTGCCATAATTGTCAATAGTTAAAGCCGAACATCAAAGGCTGGGTGGCCTAGCACAAGTATTGAGATTCCTAATTGGAAGTGGCAAGAAATTGATATTGATATTGTGATTGGTTTACCTAAGACTAAAAGGCATTTTGGTTTTATTTGGGTTATTGTTGACAGAAGGACGAAGTCGGCTCACTTCCTACAAATTAAAATGACATATGGTGCCTAAGATTATGCCAAGTTATACATTCATGGATTGATAGATTGCATGGGATCTTATTGGCTATTATATTGGATTGTGGTGCTCAATTCACTTTGCAGTTTTGGAGGTTCTTCCAAAGAGGCCTTAGTACTAATGTCAAGCGTAGTAGGGTCTTTCACCCACAAATGGATGGTCCAGCTAAAAGAACTCAAACTCTTGAGGATATGCTTAGGGCTTGTGTCTTAAGTTTGAGGGTAGTTGGGATGAACACTTTCCACTCACTGAGTTTTCTTACATCAATAACTATCACTCTAACATCAGAATGGTTTGCTTTGAAGCTCTATATGGTAGGCATTGTAGATCCTCAGTTGGCTAGTTTAAAGTAGGGAAAATGGCATTTTAGGTTCGAATTTGGTTATGGAAGCTTGGGATAAGGTGAAGATGATAAGGAAAGATTGAAGACAACTTAAAGTCATCGAAAGTCCTATGCCAACACTAAAAAAGAACCTTGAATTCGAAGTTTATGGTTGGGTCTACTTGAAGGTTTCCCTAATGAAAGATGTGGTCCGTTTTGGAAAGAAAGAAATTAAGCCCTATGAATGTAAGGCCTTACCAGATCATGAGAAGTATTGGTAAATTTGCATACGAATTAGAATTGCTCATTAAGATAAACATGATTCATCTTATTCTATGTCTCCATGTTAAGAATGTGTTGGAGATCCTAATTCCATTATTCCCTTAGAGTTGGTGAATGTTTAAGAGAATTTCACTTATGAGGAAGCTCTGGATGAAATCTTTGATAGGCAAGTGAAAAAGTGAGAAATAAAGACATAGTATCCTCAAAGTCATTTAAAGGAACAAGCAAGTTGAAACTGCCACTTGGGATGACGAAGCTGATATAAAAAGTGATATTCTAATCAAGCTTGAGGTACTATAATTTTTCTTACTTGAGAGTCCCCTATCTTTGCATGTCATTCTCACGTCACTTATGCATGATTATGTGATTTTGAAGTTGCATTGGAAATGTCATTTCAAGTATGATTTGAAAATTATCTTGATGTACATGTTGCATTTTGCATGTGATGCACATATTCTATTCCTTAGAGCTTGCCCATAGCACATTTGGGGACTAATGTTCCCCAAGGGAGAGATACTGTAAGGCCCACAGGTTGGTAAGGTGTAAAAATGCCTAAGAAATTAAATTTGGAAGTTTTCTAAGTATCAACGGGAGTTAAGAGGTATACTAAGGGTAGTATTTGGTCCCACATGCCATATTTTGTGCTCGTGGAATGATTGTCAGACTTGGTTTAAAAACATTGATTTCTAAAGATGAGTATATGGGATACCAAACGATTGGTACTTTGACTTATGACCCATAAGTCTTGTCGTGGGTTTAGGACCAGAGACAATTTCTAAAGATTCAAAATGTTACCAAACGAAACCTCTTTTCCATGACCCATAGACTGGACCACAGCCTGTAATCGGGGCCGTGTGGTCTTACTTGGCTGGTTTTTAGAAAGGGGCAAATTTGACCTATCCAAATTTCCTAAGTCCAAGCTATGTCATTTGGGCCCCTAAACCTAGCCTTTCTATCCTTATACACTCTCAACACCTTCATTCCGACTCATTCAGAAAATACCCTAAGTCTAAATCCCTCTCAAAACACTCCCAAGTCTTTCAAAGCCTTCAAGAGAAGAGAGCAAGCTGGGGTTTTGGATTTTCTTTTTTCTTGCACAGGATTTCCATCTCCAATCATAACAAGGTATATCGGTATTGATTTATGGAGATCATTTCTCCTCGAACCTCAACCATTCCTCTTCCTCATTTATTTTTAAGTTATGAAAATTTATGGATGTTTTTCGAACTCTTTTATATGATGATTCTATGAAGAAATTTATGGTATTTTACCTTTGTACATTATATTGCATTGAAATGCCATGTGAAATTGAAGAATTTTTATGAGGGTTTGATGGTGCCCTAGCGAAGTCTTATTATGGTTTTTGTGGGTGATTTTGAATTGTGCTCGAGCGATTTTTATTTGTCTCCTCTCATGTCATTTACTCTAGAATCCATTAGTTTAAACTTATGTATATTTACCCATCATGGTTTGACTAAATATGGATGCCAAGCATCTATGACATTGAGAGCCTTATGGCAAGATATGCAAACTATGAATGATATAAAATTTAAATGGATGTCATGTATGCCATGAGATATGATAAAATTGTGAAAATTATGAAAGATATGAAGCCCTATTTTGATATGATGAACCTTTGTCTTTGAAGAGATACTTTATTAAAATATTGTGATGCTTTGTATATTAAGACTATAAGTATGATGTGAGTATTCCTTGGGATTACGACCTAGCACCGAGAGGACCTTGGTTGATAACCATTGTCCCATAACTATGTTTCTACCATAGGTTTATAAGTTAGCAAATGAATCCGTATAGCTTGAGTTGCATGATTGACCAAAAGAGGTGGTGTTCCCGTACACTAGATGCTAATTAAATACCTCAAAGGATGGTGTTCCCATGAGGTTTTTATCATATATTAACCAAAGAGGGTGGTGTTCCCATGAGGTAGTTAGAGCACTTTTCAAAATCAAGGTTTCTGTAAGGTGAGTATTTTGTTTTCTTTGGCAAAATAGACCACTCCTAGTCCTGTGTGGTGTGAACATCGGGATTTGAAGTAATAGCTTGCTTGCTCTTACATGTCGGTTATAGTCCATTCCCATTTATCTATAGTATGTTATGTGACTTTATGACTCCTCATGCATATTTTGAGTAAGGCATTGATCATTCATGACATATTGAGCTTATACCTGTCATTTACGATTATGCATATTGATTAATTTTGACTTATGTTCTTTGTTTCATTATACCCCACATACTTAATACATTCCAACTACTAACACATACTTTTGCCTATATCTTCTAACCATGTACGTACTGGAGCTCCTATTCATCCTCCCCCTCCACATGGTTAGATGATTCGGTTGAAGATTTTATTTGGTAAGTCCTCCACTTTGGGGACAATAGCTATTTACTTTCATACTTATTTAACACTTCCATAATTGGATATTTATCTTTTGAGGCTGAACCCAGGAGATGTCTTGGCTCCTATTTCATTCAAATTAGAAGTGTTGTTGGAAGTGTATATATGTATGTTATAAGCTCGACTCTTACTATATTTATGTATTATGAAGGACTTCCTTATCCCTTATCCTCTTCTTATGCTTGTTGTTTGTTGTTAATGACATAGAAGTCCTACGTCCCTAACTACCCCTTAGCGTGAGTCATGCTTGCCTGCCCCTTAGAATTTATTTCCTATGTGATCCATGTTAATCCTCTTCCCTACAACATCCCCATATCATGAGTCTAAAGCCCCATTCTCCCTATAAGTATGTGTTCATTTGTTTTAATTCTGCTTCATCAACCAAGGATGTGCCATGTATGCTTACGAGGCTTGTTTGGTGTTCCTTTGGGTTCTCCATTCACCGTGTCGCACCTTGGCCTTAGGTTTGGGTCATGACAATAGCTGTGTATTATTATCTCTTTTTGAAGGGCTTTTGTACTATAGCAGCTCCGTTAACTAGGCTGAATCAGAAGATCATAACCTTTGTTTTATCGAAGGAGTGTGAGGAGAGCTGCTTAAAATTCAAAGACTTGTTGACTTCCTTGCCTGTCTTGATCTTTTTAGAGGAGGGAGTTGACTTCACTATGTACTGTGATGCATCAGGCATTGGTTTGTGAGGCGTGTTGATGCAAAAGGGGAAGGTGATTGCCTATGACTCAAGGAAGTTGAAGATCCCTGAGACGAATTGTCATACCCATGATTTTGAGTTAGTGGTGGTGGTATTTGTAGTGAAGCTGTGGTGGCACTATCTATATGGTGTTTATTATGAGATCTTTACTGATCACTGCATCTTGTAGTAATCTATAGTCAGAGGATCTGAATCTATGACAGAGGAGCTGGTTTGAGCTTATGAAAGATTATGATTCGACCATACTATACCATCTGGGACAGGGCAACGTAGTGGCCGGTGCTTTTAGTAGGAGGACTTCTACCATGGGCAGCCTTGCAGTCACCCAGGTAGAGGAGCGACCCTTGGCTACAGATGCTAAGAGGTTGGCCAATGGGTTAGTGTGGCTTTGGCTTTCTGATGAGTGTGGTATGCTAGATTTCTTATTGGCCCAATCATCTTTGATGGACAAGATCTGTGAGCATCAATTTAAGGATAAGAAGCTATGCCTCATTCGAGACAAAGTGACTAGAGATGAGGCCATGGAGGCAGTACTTGATGCCGACAAGGTTTTCAAGATTGGGAGTCCAATTTTTTTTTTTAGGTAGGTGACTTGATCAATTTGATACTTGAAGATGCTCATTATGCTACATATTCCTATAATGTATTCGCTTTAAAAAAACTATTCCCTCAAGATTAAACCAACCCCTACTACATAACTCTTTGACTTGAATTTGTATCGTTACAGAAATCGAGTTTCTTGAATCATCGAAAGGAATGAGGGATGGATTTTTCTTGGTGCAATTTATTATTTTTATGCAATCATATATGTTAAACAAGCCTTAATAATAAGTATTATGTGTGAACAAAATAAATAAGGAGTAAAAAGGGAAACCTGGGTAGCCACCTGATTGGACAGTTCTTCTTTTAACATAAAATATGTTTTTCCCCAAAGTAAGTCGGTTTCAAGACCATATAAGGCCTTATGAACTCTCTCATGACCTTATATTTGACAAAAACACGTAAAATAAATCAGTTGCTTGTAGTAAAGTTAAGAAATCCCCTACCCCTTGGAATGTGGTTGAATTCTGTCTTTAAATTGCGTAGTGTGTAGTAATTGTGGAATATCTCATTGTATATAGATGTGGTTTTAGTGTGTAAATACGTTTTGGAAAGCTAATTGGGAGAAAACCTCCACTTTGTCATCTCTCACCAAGGCCTTTAACTTTAACAAGGCGGGGGTCAAGATCTTCCTTGGCCTTGACCTCCTTAATCAATGAAGATTTAGAACAATCAACAACCACAATACCACCATTATCAACTTCTTCCAACCTGACCCCCAGTCTAGCCAACTGATAAACCTCTCTAGCCACCTCCTTGCTCCCATCATCAACATGAGCTAGGCTAACCACACACACCCTACTCAAAGCGTCGGCCACAAATTTAGCCTTACGGGGTGATAATGCACACTCATATCATAATCTTTAAGAAGCTTTAACCACCTTCGTTGTCTCAAGTTGAGATCTTTTTGAGTGAACACATAACGGAGACCTATTTGATCGGTAAACACATCAACATGTACCCCATACAAATAGTGACGCTAAATCTTCAAAGCAAATACAATGACAGCCAATTCAAGATCATGGGTGGGATAATTCTTTTCATGCACCTTGAGTTGTCAAGAGACATAAGTTATCACCTTACCACTATGCATCAAAACACAACCCAAACCGATTCTTAAGGCATCACAATACACAACAAACGCTTCCAACCCTTCTAGTAGATACCAGATAGGAGCGTAGACAAGCTTATCATTCAATGTTTTGAAACTCTTTTCACACTCATCGTTCCACTCAAATTTTGCCTTCTTTTTGGTCAACTTAGTCGTAGGAGAAGCAGTAGAAGAGAACCCATTCACAAACCTCCAGTAGTAAACCGCTAAGCTTAAGAAACTTCTAAAGTCTGATGCAGTCAAAGGTCTAGGCCAATTTCTAATCACTTTTGTCTTTTTAGTATCCACCTTAATGGCGTCACCCAACACCACATGACTTAGGAAGGCAACCTCTTTCAACCGAAACTTACATTTCTCATATTTGGCATACAACTTCTCCTCTCTCAAGATTTGTAACACCACCCTCAAATAATCCACATGCTACTCCTCACTATGGAAATAGATCAACATATCATCAATAAATACCACCACAAACAAATCAAGGTAGGGTTTAAAGACCCTATTCATAAGATCCGTGAAGATAGCCGGTGCATTAGTAAAATCGAAGGACATAACAACAAAATCATAGTGCCCGTACCTAGTGCGGAGGGCCGTCTTGGGAATGTCACACTCCCTCTCTTTCATTTGGTGATACCCGGACCGAAGATGAATCTTAGAGAAGTGACTAGCCCCTTGAAGTTGGTCAAAAAGATCATCAATCCTTGGTAAAGGACACTTATTCGTTGTGGTAACCCTATTAAGTTGCCGGTAATAAATAGACATCCTAAGAGAACCATCCTTCTTCTTCATGAAAAACACCTGTGCACCCTAAGGTGATTCGCTAGGACTAATGAAACCCTTCTCTAGTAAATCCCTCAGTTGCTCCTTCAAATCCTTTAACTCTGCCCAAGCCATACGATAAGGGGGAATAGAAATGTATTTTGTATCAGGAAAGAGGTCTATGCGAAAATCTATTTCCCTTTCGGGAGGAACACCGAGATGCTCACTAGGAAAGACATCAAGGAACTTATTAACCACTGGAACCAACTCTATAGGAAGGACTTTGGAATCAACATCCCTAACCCTCAAAAAATGATAGAGACATCCCTTAGAAATAAACTTTTGGGCATTTATACAAGATATGAATCTTCCCTTTACCACCAGATAATGACTCTCCGACTCAAGGCGGGTTCATTAGGGAATTGGAATTTGACCCTACAGGTTTCACAATTAACAGAGGCATAATATACATGAAACTGTTCCATCCCAAGAATGACATCATAATACACCATATCCAACTCAACAAAATCAGAAGGCAATATTCTATGCAAAATAAAAATGGGACAATTTCTATACGCTTTTCTAGCAACAATGGTTGCACTAACGAGAGTAGACACCTCATATGGCTCACATAACAATCCACGTTTAACATGAAGCATTTTGGCAAAAAAAAGGAGTAACAAAAGAAGAGTTGCACCCGGGTCTATCAATGCATACACATCAAAATCAAAGACTTTCAACATACCGATGATGACATCGGGCACATCATTTAACCCTTGCCTCACTTGAAGAGTATAAAACTGATTGTGCCTTGGGGCACCACCTTTTTGGCCTCCTCTTCCCCTAGGGCCCCATTTGCATCTTGGCCTTGTGGATGACCATCTCTACCCTTGTGTTGATTATAAGGATAATCCATCACCTTATGACCCACTTAACCACACCCATAACAAACATTGGTATCCTTCAAATATGGGCCATGGTGACCTCTACCACATTATGGTTACATAATATTAGGCACCACACTACCACCACCTTGGACCATTGAATTGTCATTAGAAAACCTTCTATTAGGAGCATTGGAAGAACTTTGGCCTTGTTTAAGCCGACTACTCTTGGGACTTTGGAACCTACCTTCAAATCTTGCCCTCATGGCCTCATTACCCCTTCTCTTTCTCAAATTTTACCCCTACAATTTTTCGGCATAAGTCATCAAGCGGAACAAGCCCATATCACCTATTAACATAGTGGCACGACACTCCTCATTCACCAAATCAGATACACCCATCACGAACTTGCTCATCCTAGACCTTCACTCGACCACAAATTGAGGAGCATATTTGGAGAGTTGGTTAAATTGGAGGACATAGTCCCTCACACTCATGGACCCTTGCGTTAGATTCATGAATACCATCATTGTCCTCTCTTAGCTCAAGAGGGAAGAATCGATTGAGAAACACCACCTTAAACTCCTCCGAAAGGATCATAATATTGTTCACCTTCTCCTCCTTCCATTGAATAAACAATATTTGGGCCATCCCTCTAAGTTGGTAGGCCACCAACTCCGCTTTCTCCTCCGATTCAATACCCATGATAGACAACACTTTGTACACCTCATAAATGAATTCTTGAGGGTCCTCATGAGTGAATTCTTGAGGGTCCTCATCCACTTTAGACCCATGAACTCTGGTGGGTTCATCCTCATAAAATCCCTCACTCTAGACATCAGAGTAGGACTATGAGGGGCTTGGGTCCCTTCATTGATTTGATTAGTCATGGCTTGAGCTAACATGGCAAAAGCATCCTTGAACTCTTCATGAGCCAATTATTCTTAGGGTGTACGAGTTGTTCTTCCTCTTGGGATAAACATGGTCTAAAATAGCAAAGAACATTTGTTAGTGGAAAACATTACCTTAACTTCTATAGCATGACATAGATCAAGATGAAGGGAAAGATTATCTAAAATGCCTCATAGCCTCTTGCTCATATTTGTGGTGCACTCACAACCATGAATAAGACTCTAATCGACACAATGTGTTGGATGCAAGGACCACTAACAACCTAGTGCTCCGATACCAAGTTTGTCATGACCCAAGCCTAGGGCGTAGACGTGACATGGCGAATAGGAACCCGAAAGGACCCCAAATAAGCTTCTGAGCATATCATTTACGCATCCTTGGTAACGAAAGCAATTGAACAAAAATAAGAGAGTATAAATGAGGGTAAATAGTCTAAGGGATGTCTTTAATAGTAGAAATCATAAAAGAGTCAAAGCTTAAGCACAATTACATCATTAGTTCCAACAACACCTCTAGACATAGACTTGAGTAGGGGGCAAGACACTTTCTGGGCTTACCCTCATTGTGTAAAGAGTTCAACATTAAGAAATGACAAAGGCAAGAGTAGCATACATAATGTCCCTGGACTTTGAGGACTCACCAATAGCTTATCTCCAAGACGACCAACTAGCCACGAAGAGAATGATCGTGAGGAGCTCTGGTTCCTACGTGGTAACATCATGTAGGCATAGAGTATCCGTTAGTACATTTGAATATACTAAGTATGTAGGACGTAATACAACAAAACATAGGCATCATAGTCAAAATGCATAATCATAAGCAAGGAATGGTATATTAACAACATGGCATGCATGGTCAATGCTTGAAGTAAAACATGCTTGTATAGAACATAATACACGTGTAGGTAGAGATCACTATCATAGACCAAGCAAACTAGTACTTGGAATCTAAGGCATACCACCCTTTTGTGAAGTGATTGAGGAATCTACCTCTCAATTTGTAGATGGGCATACCACCCCCATCGAAGTGATTGAGGAATCTACCCCTCAATTGGTAGATGGGCATACCACTCCCATCAAAGAGGTCAAGGTATATACCCCTCAACATGGTAGATGGGCATACCACTCCCCATCAAAGTGGTCAAGGTATATAGCCCTCATCATGGTAGATGGGCATACCACCTCCCATCAAAGTGGTTGTGGCATATCAGCCCCTCAACTAGTTGCTCAACTTGCAACATTGTAAGTACTTTCCATGAAAAAAACTCATAAATACATTCCTTTCATCATAATGAATTCACTTAACTCATAAGTCATGCATTAGACCTTCAATAACTCAAGAACCCCTAACCGAACATCTTATCAAACACTTGGTGGGTGTGTAATGCTAGTTCAAAATCATGAAGTTCAAGAGTGAAATCATGTGAGAAAACTTAATGTAAATCAACCCACCAACACTTGGTAACACCCTCATGCAAGATATATCAGAACCTCTCATCAAATCTTATCATAAAACGTAGATTCATAGCTCAAAACATGCTTAAACAGTACACATTTCATGAACCCAACATAGTTTATAATCAAATTCATAGTAAGAGATACCCATGGATAAATCAACTTGAAAACATGTAATTTACATAAAAAAGAAGGTTGGGCACCATGGGTGAAAGGACCCAATGGTTGAAACCCATATACCTTAACTTTGGAGATTTCATTGATGAAGATTTAAATGGGAACTTGAAGCTTGAATGAATTCCTTGTGATCCAGAATGAGTTTGGGAAATTAGATTTTGAATGAAATATTTGGCTAAGTGTTAGAGAGGGTTTCGGGGAATATCTTGAATGATATGGGGTTGAAAAATGACTAAGTAAAGGTGCTTTTACGCATAGGAAGCCCTACACCCAAGGCATGAAAGCCTTGGACCGAACTGACACAAAATTAACACTAGTTCGCACCCTGGCCACGTCGCGCCAGGGGCACGGATCAATTATGTTTTTTGTAAATTTTGGAAAATCAAATGTTGTTACGATTGCTCTAAGATCGGGGTTTTACCCATTTCCCACTCAATTTCGCCCCCGATCATGAATATGAAGTCTAATTTTTGATTTCATACACAGATTATGAGATATATGGAAATTACAAATTTGGGCATTTTTTAAGCACATTTTTGGGTACTTTTTGGGGCGTTACATTACATACAATAGCTTCTTGACCAGATTCCTCAAAGATATAGTAAAATTAGTAGGATCCAAATGCACTACAGTGTGTGCTTTAAAAAGTACAACAATTTAGACCCATATTTCACTTAATTTCGATGAAAAATGGTCAAGATACCACAACATTAATTTTTGGATAAACTACATCAATATAATTAGCTAAAATAGGAGTTTTACCTAGAAATCTACACCAAAAATGAGATCCAACGCTCCCATGACTTCCTTACAAAATTCTGTACAATGTAGCCGTTTGAATCTCTAAAAATAAAAATTGATAACTATTTTTATGAGCTGCTAAAGTTTTTCCTTGGTTTTGCCTCACGACCAATCCTTTTAAAGGTTGTCCGCACCGCCTTAGCCACATGTCTATGCGAACTTGAGTGAGCAGGCAGGGACTTGGGGGATGGGCTTGTGCCAGGCCTCTGAAAACATAGGCGAGTTACCGTGAACGCACACCTGTGGTACACCAGGCTTGTGTAAAAACGCCCCTCAGCTGATTATACGCGAGGAAACCTCTGCACACGCAGAGATCTTGCTTCTGTTGTACTACACTAAGTAAGCTTAAAACATCAAAAGGGAATCCCCATTCCACCCGATGTCTATGCTACGCATATGAATTGTGTAACTATATGTGTTTTGATATTTTAGATCTAACGGTTCAGGTGAAATTCCTAATAGAGCTTTTTATGAAAAAATGAGTATCCCACTTCTTTTTTGATTATTTCAAAGAAAAGAAATAAGGGGGTCAAAATGCATCCAGATGTCCCCACCATCCAATGAAGGTTCGTTCTAGGCTATATTCGACGTTCCAAAGCTGACTGTACCATCAGAATTCCATTTAGAGCATATGCACCTAGGTTATTACCGAAAACCATTTCTCAACCTACTGTAGAATTATTTTTTGTAATATCTAACTTAAACTGGCATTAGAACCCCAAGCCTCACGCCAACCACGCTCCCAGCCTAATTTGACCGTTCTAAAGCTAAATTTACTATCAGAATTCCAGTCTAAGGCCATTTTGCGATGACTTTATCATTAAACACATTTTATAGTAAGAACTTTCTATTTAACTCAAAAATCGCATAAAACACAACCAACTCATCCAACAAGTACATCAACAACTTCAACAATAAAAAAATGGCCCGAGGTCGCTATGCACATGCTCAAATTAATAAAGTAGTCACGAAAGTATAAAAATGACCTAGAGGTCATTACAACATCCCACACTAATAGAACTTTCATATGCAAAAGTAAAGATAAAGTCATACTTGGTAATTCAAATAGGCTAGGATATTGCCGCTGTATGTCTAATTCAAACTCCCTGGTAGCCTTCTTGATGATCGGTGCGGCCACTGGACCTAAACTATTGGTATGCCCTAGAGTGCAACTACCTTCCATCCCTAGCTAGAATAACTACTGGCTCAAACATCAGACAATCATCTAACTCAACTAAATCATACTGAAGCACTTATAACTCATTTAGAATATATCCACATAACATCGATACATGAAAAATATAGTGTATGGTAGGATAAACTGGAGAGGGCTAACTCATATACAACTGGCCTGATCTATCTCAAAGTCTCAAAATGCCCGTTGTATCAGGGATTGAGCTTACCGTGTCTGTCAAACTGCATGACCACTATCTAGGGCAATAACTTCAGAAACACGTTGTCTCTAACCTCAAACATCAAAAATCGACATTTGTGGTCGATATAGCTCTGGTGACAACTCCGAGCTGTCTTTATTCTATCTTGGATAACCTAGACTTTAGATAAGTCATCCTACAATTAGTTTGTGCTATCTGAGCTTAGACTCAAACCACCCAACAGGTATACGAGATCGCCTACCATATAATGCCTCAAATGTGCCCATCCGAATGTTGGTATGATAGCTGCTATTATAGGCAAACCCATCTAGTGGCAAGAACTAGTCTCACTGGCCTCTAAACTTTAACACTCAAACTCATAGAATATCCTCTAGGACCTGTATAGTATGCTCGAACTGGCCATCGATATGGGGATGAAACTTTGTGCTTAGATCAACCTAGGTGCCCAACTCCTCTGAGAAGACCTTTAAAAGCTGGAGGTAAACTAGATCCTCAGTTAGATATAATAGATACTGGCTTCCCATGTAACCGGACGATCTCCTCAATAAAAATATGAGCCAATCGCTTAGCACTGAAGGTAGAATAGATATGGACAAAATGTGCAGATTTAGTTAATCGATACATTATAACCCAAAAACTATCAAACCTTAGACATATGAGGTAGGCCCTCAACAAAATCCATAGTTACTCATTTTTGCTTCCCCTTGGGAATGGGTAATCATTGGAGTGTCCCGCCAACTTATTGGTTCTAGCTGTTAACTTCTAAAAACTAAGACAATGCGAAACATCATCAACAATATCTCTCTTCATGCTATTGCACCAGTAGTGATACTTCAGATCCTGCTACATCTTTCTCGTACCTATGTTAATAGAGTACCTAGAGTTATGTGCCATACACAAAATCAAATGTATCAAATCCACCACTCTAGGAACACACAACTGGTTGTCAGATCTGATGATCACATATGAATCAATTATAGCCTGAGTCCTAACACCCCGATTAACGCTGTCTCTGAGGGTAACTAACGACTCATTCTCAAACGGCCGGGCATAAATCTTATCCACTAATGAAGATTGAGCCCTAATATAGGCCAATACCCAGCTGGGGTCTGAAATGTCAAACATGAATAATTAATTAGCTAAGGAATGGATGTCAAAAGCTAAAGGTTTCTCCTTTATACCTATGTGTGCTAGGCTATTGATACTAACTGCCTGCTAACTCAAGGAATCCGATACTACGTTTACCTTGCCCGAATAATATGAAATAGAAGGATCATTATCAGCTAGTAGCTCAATCCATCACCTTTGTCTGGAATTCAGATCCCCCGAGTCATGATACATTCCAAGATCTGCTGGTTTGTATATATATCACTGTGAATGTCATATAAATATGGTCTTCAAATCTTTGAGCACAAACACTACCGTCGCTATCTCTAGGTTATACTGTAACACCCCACACCTTACAATATGGGTACAATTCAAAGGAAACAAGACATGAAAAGGACAAATGACGCTAAATTC
>JAPFFP010042156.1:0-14416 GCA_026153255.1 Solanum medicagineum | reverse complement strand
ATCACACCTTACCAACACAGTGACGAAGTATAAACCCCTCGCATGGTTGATGAGTATAAACCCCCAACATGGTTACCCGGGCTCTTGTACCCCCAGGTCGGGTATGGTCTAATGCAACACTTTATATAGGATTTATTATATGCTCTAGTGCAACACTTCATATAGGAATAATCGTATACATAAGCTCATTTCCTTATCATAACATCATTCATATCATATCTCATGCTTTGCACCTTCAATTCCTCAAGAAACCCTAGCCAGACATTTTATCAAACACTTAGGGGTGTGAAAATGGGGTAAAACACCATGCAATTTAGAGATGAAATCATGCAACAAAATATGTTGTAAAATCGTCAATCAACACCTTGCAACACTCCCAAGACATTCACATCAAAACCCCTCATCAAATCCAACATTAGATCCAAGTTTTAGAGCTCAAAATATGCTAAAACAACCATGTTTTCATGAACAAAAATCACTGTGCAATAAGTTTCTCAATATATAATACACACATGTAAAATCAACTTTAAATCATGCAATATTAATAAAAAGGAGACTTAAGAACCATGGGTGGAAGGACCCAATGGGTCAATACCACATACCTTAGCTTGGAGGTGAACTTGTGGAAGATTGGAGATGGAGACTTGAAGCTTGAAGAAGAACCTTGAAGGAGAACCTTAGCTTGGGATGAGGGTTTCGGACTAAAGTTTGAGGAGTGAAAATGTGACTAAGTGTTTGAGTGAGTATTGGAAAATGTTTTGGGTAGTATGAGGGTGAAATATGGCTAAGTATAGATAAAAACACGTTAGGGAAACTTGGGCCCAACACTTAGAATATTTTGGGCCATAAAGGAAAACACTGCAAGGCATAATACACCTCCCCCCGTCACTAAGAGGACGCGGAAAAGGAATTACACTAAAGCGCACCCTTGGCGCGTTGCGGAGGGAATGCGTAAACCTCACTGGAATTCCTCACTTAAAAATTTATAATTGCTAATATTTCACTCTTAAATCGGGGTTAGACCCTTTTTCACCTAATTTTGACCCCCTGATCACAAATATGAAGCCGAATTTTTGAAATAACTAACAATTTTGAGATATATGAAAATTAAAATTTTGGGCATTCCGAGGCACGTTTTTGGGTACTTTTTGGGGTCGTTACAATATCTCCCCCTTGGGAACATTCGTACCCAAATGTAAAAGAGACGTACAAGATAAGAGTGATCATCAATAAATCAGCCCCAACAAGAACGCAACATAACATGTAAAATACCACTTTCAAATTCTATACATAAGTGTAAAATCATCATAAATTTTAAATATGAATGCATATGAATGACATAGGGGCTAAAACAGAAGACTTGAAATCGCGTAGGGGACTTGGGATTAGTACTTTGGGGTTGAGTGGAGCGGAAAAGATGAGGATACCTCTTTTGCATGTCCGCTTTAACCTCCCATGTAGCACTTTCAACTTGTTGGTTCCTCCAAAGGACCTTAACGGATGCCACCTCTTTGTTCCTCGATTTCTTTACTTGCCTATCCAAGATCTGAACCAGAACCTCCTCATAAGTCAAGTTATCCTCGACAAAACCCACAACATCAAGAGGCATAATGGCATTAGGATCACCAACACATTTTCTCAACATAGAGACATGGAACACCGGGTGAACCGAATTCATTTCTCTAGGAAACTTCAACTCATAAGCTACCTTGTCGACCCTCTCTATAACCTCATAAGGACCAACATACCTTGGACTCAACTTCCCCTTCTTACTAAATCGGACCACACCTTTCATTGGAGAAACCTTCAAATAGACCCAATCACCCACTTGGTATTCTAGGTCTTTTCTTCTTACATCGGCATAAGATTATTGACGACTTTGGGCTGTCCTCAACCTTTACCTAAGCATCTTAACCTTCTCAAGAACCTCCATAACCAGATCCAGTCCCAATAAAGCCACCCCTCCAACCTTAAACCAGCCGATCGGTGATCTACAACGTCTATGATAAAGAGCCTCAAAAGGAGACATACCAATGCTAGAGTGATAGCTATTATTGTAGGCAAACTCAATCAATGGAAGATGGTCACCCCAACTACCACTCAACTCCAATACACATGCCCTAAGCATATATTCAAGGGTTTGAATTGTCCTCTCAGCTTGGCCATCCGTTTGGGGGTGAAAGGTCGTACTAAGGTGAACTTTGGTACCAAGACCCCTTTGAAAAGACCTCCAAAAGTGTGAAGTGAATTGTGCATCACGATCCAATATGATAGGTAAAGGAACCCCATGCAACCTCACTAACTCATGGATGTACAACCTTGCATACTCTTCAGCCTCATATGTAGTCTTAACCGGTAAAAAGTGAGCCAATTTCGTCATCCTATCAACCACCACCCAAATGGAATCAAAATCTTTTCTAGTCTTGGCAAACCCGACCACAAAATCCATATTAATCACCTCCCACTTCCAAATGGGAATCTCTATGTCTTAGGTTAGGCCACCCAGCCTTTGATGTTCGGCTTTTACTTGTTGACTACTATAGCAACCGAAAATGAATTTGGCAATGTCCCTCTTCATGCCTCCCCACCAATACACATCTCTCAAGTCTCTATACATTTTGGTGGAACTGGGGTGGATAGAACAAGAAAAATTATGGGCCTCATCAAGGATTTTCTCTCTCGAACCACCAACACAAGACATACACAACCTACCTTGGTACCTAAGGGCACCATCTCCCCCTTGGAGAAAACCTTTACTTTGCCCTTTTTCACCAAGGCCTTCAATTCAAGCAAGAAGGAGTCAAGATCTTGTTTTGCTATCACTTCATCAACCAATGAAGACTTAGACCCATCAACAACAACAACACCATCATCACCAACTTCTTCCAACCTAACCCCCAATCTAGCCAATTGATGCACCTCCCTAGCCATTTCCTTACCACCCCCATCCACATGAGCTAGGATACCCATAGACACCCTACTCAAAGCACCTGCCACAACGTTTGCCTTACCGGAATGGTAATGCACACTCATGTCATAGTCCTTAAGAAGTTCTAGCCACCTTCTTTGCCTCAAGTTGAGATCTTTTTGAGTGAAGACATATTGGAGGATCTTATGATTGGTGAAAACCCACATGCACCCCATACAAATAATGACTCTAAATCTTTAATGCAAACATAAAGGCAGCTAACTCAAGATCATGGGTAGGGTAATTCCTTTTATGTACCTTGAGTTGTCTAGAAGAATAAGCTATGGCCTTACCATTTTGCATTAGCACACAACCCAAACCAACTCTAGATGCATCACAATACACAACAAAACACTCAAGCCCATCCAGTAGTGACAATATAGGAGCAGACACAAGCCTATCCTTCAATGAAACTCCTCTCATATTAATTGGTCCGCTCAAACTTAACCTTCTTTTGAGTCAATTTGGTCATAGGGGAAGCAATGGAGGAGAACCCATTCACAAATCTTCTATAGTAACCTGCAAGACCCAAGAAGCTCCTAATATACGACGGGGTCAATGGTCTAGGCCAATTCCTAGTCACATTGGTCTTCTTAGGATCCACTTTTATACCATCCCCCGACACCAAATGACCCAAAAATGCAACCTCCTTCAACCAAAATTCACACTTATCATATTTAGCATACAATCTCTCCTTCCTTAACCTTTGCAACACAACCCTCAAATGACCCTTGTGGTCCTCCCTACCATGTGAGTAGATCAAAAATATCATCAATGAAGAACACAACAAAGGAATCAAGGTAAGGTTTAAAAACCCTATTCATTAGGTCCATGAAGATGGCCGGCGCATTAGCCAACCCAAATGACATCACAACAATCTCATAATGCCCATATCTAGTCCGGAAGGCTGCCTTGGGAATATCACACTCCCTCACTCTCACTTGATGGTACCCGGATCGAAAATCAATCTTAGAGAAGAAGCTAGCCTCATGCAATTGGTCAAACAAGTCATCAATTCTTGGAAGAGGATATCTATTCTTTATAGTGACCCTATTGAGTTGCCGGTAATCAATGCACATTCTAAGTGACCCATCCTTCTTTTCCACAAACAACACCGGAGCACTCCAAGGTGATTGACTAGGTCTAATAAATTTCTTTTCTAACAAATCTTTCAATTGCTCTTTTAACTCCTTCAAATCCGCCGGGGCCATATGTTAAGGGGAAATAGAGATAGGTTGAGTATCGGGAAGGAGATCTATGCCAAAATCTATCTCCCTCTCGGGAGGAACACTAGGAAGGTCATTTGAGAAGACATCAAGAAACTCGTTTACAACGGGGAAAAACTCAATGGAAGGGACTTTGGACTCCACATCTCTAACCCTCACAAGATGATACAAACACCCCTTAGAAATCAACTTATGGGCTTTAATGCATGAAATGAATCTACCCTTGACCACCACATCTTGACTTTCCCACTCAAGGACGAGTTCATTAGGAAATTGAAACTTGACCCTACGGGTTCTACAATCAATAGACGCATAGTAGGCATGTAACCGATCCATCCCACGTATGGCATCAAAATCTACCATGTCTAATTCAACAAGATCACAAGGTAACAACTTATGCAAAATGCAAATAGGGCAACTCCTATAAACTTTCCTAGCAACAATTGAGGCATCAATAGGGGTAGACACATCATATGACTCATGCAACAACTCGGTGACAACATGAAACTTTTTAGTAACAAAAGCGGTAACAAAGGAGAGGTGGCACCCGAATCAATTAAAGCATACACATCAAAGTCAAAGATTTTCAACATATCGGTAACAACATCGGGGACCTCATCAACCTCTTGCCTTCCATGTAGAGCATAAAATCGATTGTGCCTTGGGGCAGCTCCTTGAAAACCACCTCACCCCAATGGGACCGCATTAGCACCCCAGACCTTGTCATGGCTTATTGGACAATCTACCTTCTTGTGACCAAGCTCCCCACATTCATAGCATGCATTAAAACGCTTCAAACACGGGTCATTATGACCGTTTCCATATCTAGGACACACTTCAATAGGAGCCATCCCACCAACACCTTGAGGCCTAGGAAAGTCATTGGTAAGTCCCCTATTAGTAGCATGAGGAGGCCTCTGGCCTTGACGAAATTTAGCACCCTTTTGGAATTTATCCTTAAATCAGGCCCTCTTGGCCTCATGCCCCCTTCTCTTTCTCAATTTCTCCTCCTCCATTTGCTCAACATAGGTCATCAACCGAGAGAAGTCCATGTCACTAATTAGCATGACGAACCAACATTCTTCACTTACCAAGTCGGAGACCCCCATCATGAATTTGTTCAAGATTTTGTAAACCTCATCAATGAACTCTTATGGATCTTCATCCACCTTTGACCGATGGAAAACCAGAGGATTCATCCTCATAAAGTTCTTACCCTAGCTCCCGTGGTAGTAGCATGAGGGGATTGGGCCCCTTGTTGAACTTGGTTGGCCACCACTTGGGCAAGCATAGTAAGGGCATCCTGGAGCTCACCATTGGTTGGTTGCCCCTCGAGAGTTTGGGCCCATCTTCCTCTAGTATTTAGCATAATCTAGCATAGCAAAAAATAATCGTTAAGGGGGAAAAACTCACTACAACTCTATAGCACGACATAAAACATGAAGAAGGGAAACATTTCCTAAAGCGTCTCATAGCCCCTTATTCATAGTCATGCCATGCTTCACAACCATGAATAGGACTCTAATCGATGTGGTGTGTTGGACTCCGAGGATCTATCAACCTAGTGCTCTGATACCAAGTTTCTCACAACCCAAGCCTAGGGCCTAAACATGACACAGCACAAATGGGAACCGGAAGGGACCCCAAGCAAGCTTCATAAAGCATCATTACACATCCTTGGTTGCGGAAGCGATAAATCAAGCATTCAAGATTTAAGAATGGGGGAAAATGGGGCTAAGGGAAAAGCTTGCACAATATCAATAAGGGCTAAGGAGTCATAGCTCATAACATAGATACATAACTTGTCCAACAAACACCTCTAAATACATAGATAGAGCGAGGGCCAAGACAAAGTAACTGGGTTCACCCTCCTAATCAAAATAAACAATAAGGATGAATGTCTTAATACATAATAGAAGAAGCATAGACTAGGTCCCCGAAGTGGAGGACTCACCAATTAGCTTGATTAACACCGAACTAGCTACGTGGAGGAGGATAATCAACTTGTGCATCGACATCGGTTCCTACATGGTGACATCATGTAGGCATAGAGTATGCGTTAATACATTTGAATGTACTAAGTATGTAGGATCCAATGCAACAATAAGTAGGCATCATAGTCAAAATGCATAATATTAAGTAATAGACATAATATAATAATATGACATGTATGTTCACTGCTTAAGTAAAACATGCTTAAGTAATTCATGCTTATATAGGATATCATATGTGAAAAGGAGATCAAGCTAGTCGTTCAAGGTATAAACCCCTTGCTAGTTGTGTGGTATAAACCACTCACATGGTTGATGGTAATCACACCTTACCAACATGGTGACGAAGTATAAACTTCTCGCATGGTTGATGAGTATAAACTCCCAACATGGTTACCCAAGCTCTTGTCCCCCGGATCAAGTATTGTCTAATGCAACACTTTATATAGGATTTATCATATGCTCTAGTTCAACACTTAATATAGGAATAATCGTATACATAATCTCATTTCATCATCATAGCATCTTTCATATCATATCTCATGCTTTGGACTTTCGATTCCTCAAGAAACTCTAGTCGAACATTTTATCAAACACTTAGGGGTGTGAAATGGGGGTAAAATACCATGCAATTTAGAGATGAAATCATGTAAGAAAATCTGTTGTAAAACCATCAATCAACACCTTGCAACCACCCCAAGACATTCACATCAAAACCCCTCATCAAATCCAACATTAGGTCCAAGATTTAGAGCTCAAAACATGCAAAAACAAACCATATTTTCATGAACAAAAATCACTGTGCAATAAGTTTCTGAATATACAATACGCACATGTAAAATCAACTTTAAATCATGCAATATTAGTAAAAAGGAGGCTTATGAACCATGGGTAGAAGGACCCAATGGTTCAACACCACATACCTTAGCTTGGAGGTGAACTTTGGGAAGATTGGAGATAGCGACTTGAAGCTTGAAGAAGAACCTTGAAAGAGAACCTTAGCTTGGGATGAGGGCTTGGGACTTGAGTTTGAGGAGTGAAAATGTGAGTAAGTGTTTGAATGAGTATTGGGAAATATTTTTAGTAGTATGAGGGTGAAATTTGGCTAAGTATAGATAAAAACATGTTAGGGAAACTTTGGCCCAACACTTAGAATATTTTGGGCCGCACAGGAAAACACTGACAGGCAAATACACCTCCTAGCATCGCGGAGAGGATGCGGAGATGGAATTACACTAAAGCGCGCCCTTGGCGTGTCGCGAAGGGAATGCATAAACCTCACTGGAATTCATCACTTAAAAATTTATAATTGCTAATATTTCGCTCTTAAATCGAGGTTAGACCCTTTTTTACCTAATTTTGACCCCCTGATCACAAATATGAAGCCGGATTTTTGAAATAATGAACGTACTTTGAGATATACGAAAATTAAAATTTTGGGCATCCCGAGGAACGTTTTGGATACTTTTTGGGGTCGTTACACATGCCAAGTCAAACAAAGAAGACAATAGGATCACGCCATGTGTTAAGATGACATAGCATTCCTATATCAATCTAAGGCCAACAAAAAATGTGTCTCATGTAGAAGTGATGTGTCTCAACCAATCAAATATCGTCATGTCACTTGAAAGGAAACCTATTCTTATCACTTTTTCTGCACCATGTCACCTTAAATCTGATTGGCCATAAGAAAGCCTGATTCCATCATAAGTCCTCTATTCTACAACTATATATAGGGGTCCTCATAATTCAGAATTCACATCAAGAATTCTAAGAAGAAGCCAGAGAGAGCTTGTGGATCAAACGCCGTAGATTTCTCTACAAGCAACAAGAAATCAAGCATTCAAGTTTAAGAGTGCATCAAGATCAGGACTACCGAATTCAAGAACAAACCCAAAAGCCCTTGATTTAGGTACAAGTCGAGATCAAGTTCATGAACAAATTTATATCAAGTTCAAGTTCATCAAATCATTTAATCAAGATCATGACCATTGAATTCAAGGTCAAGCCCAAAATCCCTTGAATTCAAGTACAAGTCAAGATCAAATTCATCAAGTTTTACAAGATTCAAGATCAAGCTAAAGAGACCTTGAATTTATATTTGAAAAGGCGAATCAGAGGATTCGTGGAGATTGTAGAACTCACTCCTTGAAATAAAATGCAACGATTGTTGCAATATTTTTTGTTCCTTGAATAATATTTTCTCGAGGTGAATTTTATTGTCATACAACGTGATTAATGATTTTTAAATGCTTGGAGTTGGATGTTACATTGCAGAGAGATCAATGTTGTTAATTATTTTCTTTTGTTGACTATATATTTATTTTTGCTCTAATTGATAGTATGATGGTGAGTTATCACATCTCTCTTTAGGTACATTATTTTATGGGAAAAGGCATAAATTCCCCACCCACCCACCCTCACAAAGTTGTCCCAAAAAGTCATTTACATACTTTAACTATTTAAGTGACCTTCTACACTCCTATACTGCTCAAAAGTGAAACTTTTTAACCTTTTCTACACTAAATCGCAAGTGCGTTTCTGTCACTCTCTTTAAGCGCGTCCCGCATCTAAAATAATCAAATTTTTATTTTTTTAAACTAAAATTGTCATGTATAATAGCCCATATCAAATTAGCTTTTTAAAATTAAAATTAAAATTATCATGTTTGAGAAATTGAGGAATAACAACCCAGTCGATCTCACCACCATCCAACGTTGAACTCCCGCCAGCGAAATCCCAAAATCCTTCACTTCTCCTTTATCCCCTCGCCGACATCATTGGGAAACACCACTAGCTACCAAGCAACTGCAGCTCACCAGAATCCACCAAAACAACCCCACCCAAAAGTCACCATCACAGAACAACCACCTCGTATCTCCAGAAAATCGAAAGTCACCGATGACTTTGTTTTTCGCCGGAATACACCACTTCATTTTCTTATGGCTAAAAATTCTCTTAAAAAAAGAAGTTTGCTTTTGAGGGGATTAGGTACGATGGTAACATATCCAAATTATGGGTCTTATATATTCTATTTTTCTTTGAGAAATTCCATTAAATTGAAGAAATTTTTAGAAATTTCTTCTCTTTGTGGTTCAAACTTTAGGAGTAGTTGTTGGTGTGAGAGATCTTTGGGCTTGGGTTTATAATTGAATTTGTCAAAAAAATCTGCAACAAATAAAATGAGTATCAAACTTATTGATTAGGGTTTAGTGTTCTTAGAGAAATTAAATGGGTGAGTGAAATAAAATGAGTTTGGGTCAATGAATCAGATTAGAATTCTTTACTGCAACCCTTGAAGAGTACCAATAATCATCAACGATAGAAGAGCAGTGATGGAGATAGAGAAGTAGAACGAAGAACATCACATTGATAAGAAGCGGAAGACAATGAAGCAGTTCATTAAGAGAATCATTGGCTTCATCTACGCAGTGACTTAATGCAGTTCTGGTAGTCCACTTTGATTCTCCCTTAAGATTGAATTTAATCCTAAGGAAAAGGCATAAATTCCCCTCCAAAGTTGTCTCGAAAAGTCATTTTCACACTTTAACTATTTAAGTGACCTATTACACACCTGTACTATTCAAAAGTGAAACTTTTTAACCATTCCTACCCCAAATCCCAAGCACGTTTCTGTCACTTTTCATTAACACGTCCAGCATTGAATACAATTGATTTTTTAATTTTTTAAAATTAAAATTGTCATTTAAAAGTCTACTAATAGAACCCACACCTCCCAATCCAATTTTTCAACCCTAATTGTTGTTGGAAAAATGGGGGAATAACAACCCACACCCCCTATGCCCGTCGACCTCACCATCGTCCACTGTGAACTCCCGCCGGCGAAAACCCAAAATCTTTCACTTCTCCTTTCTCCTCTCATCCGGCATCGCTGGGAAACACCAACAACAACCAAGCAGCTCAGCTCGCCGGAAAACTCCTCTCTCCCGAGAAATTTTGGCATGCTATTTTATTCGTATGCTAGAAAACTCTCTAAACAAAAAGAATTTGGAGGGGGTTAGGAGATAGAAACTGATCCAAATGGGTCTTATATGTTTTTTCTTTGAAAATTCCATTAAATTGAAGAAATATTTAGAAATTTCTTTTATCAATGGTCAAAATTAATGACTAAATTTGTTTCTTCTTAGGGGAAATTTTGTTTGTTCTATTTATGGTCAAAGTAGGATTATTCTGAGACAACTATTTGGAGGAAATTTGGGAGTATTATCGGCGTGAGAGATCTTTGGCCTTGAGTATACAATTGAATTTGTCAAAGAAATTTGCAGCAAAAATTTATGATCAAATTTTCTAATTAGGATTTAGTGTTCTTGGAGAAATTAAATGGGTGGGTTAACGAAGCAGAAAGGGCACAAGTGAGATAGAATATCAGTAGAAAAAGGGCAATGACAATGAACTGATGCAAAAGATGCCTGAAATGTTGGCTGATTATAGGAAGAGAAAGTGGGAAGAAAAATGAAAGCAAAAGAAGATGCTACCAGAAAATTAGTGCAAGAATAGGTTTTACCTAGCAATGGGATCCTTTCTTTTTTCAACAACATAATGGACGAAAGATTTCCTTATTTTATTTTTCTTCTATATTTTTGAACCTTAGTAATGGGAACAAATTGCGGATTTGTCTTGCCAAAAAAAAAGTAGGTGGGTGAAATAAAATGGGTTTGGTTGAAACAAAATGGGTTTGTGTCAAAGAATCAAATTGGAATTCAATTAATACGTGGCAGTATCAGAGGGAGAGTGTGTCTCACTCTCTACATAATATGTTGGTTTGGGATAGGAAGAGTTAAAAAGTTTCGCTTTTGAATAGTATAGGTGTGTAATAGGTCACTTAAATAGTTAACATGTGTAAATGACTTTTCAGGACAACTTCGGGGGGAATTTATGCCTTTTTCCTTTAATCCTAGTTCTGAAGCTTTTGTTTATTTCCATGTATTGAGTAACTAATTGGTATCTATATGCTATGCTTATTAAATCTACCTTTTTGCTTTAAAAAAAGAGTGAGTGTGTCTCTCTCTCCATCTAATATCTCCGGCTTGGGGTGAGAACGGTTAAAAAGTTTCACTTTTGAGTTGTATAGGTTGTAAAAGGTCACTTCAATAGTTAAAGTGTGTAAATGACTTTTCGGGACAACTTCGGGGGGAAGGGGGGAGGGAGAGGGGAATTTATGCCTTTTCCCTTGTTTTATTTTTAAATTTTATTTTATTTTCAAAAATTTTGTACTTAATAATATAACTGTATATATATGTGTGTGGACACACACATATATAATGAGATGTATTAGAAAAAATAATAAATAAGAAGTCCTCAAATATATGTTAAGAAAAAAATGTATGGTAAGAGAGAATAGGAGAATTAATAATTAATTAAGAACTCCTAGAATATATGATAGGAAGAAATATATTTTGAAATTTAAAAAAATTAAAATATATTATTAAAAAATATGTTAAGAACTTTAAGATTTTTTATCATCAACATAATTATGCGACATGTCAATACGACTTACGAATTATGGATAAAGGGAAAGAAGGACGAGGAAAATATTTACCCTAAATAAATTATGAAGTTACTTTTATTCACTTTCAACACTATTTTTATTTAGGAGCATCAATTTTTTTTTCTTGGTGAATACATACTATGAAATATAATTTGGTCCACTTTCAATATATGAAACTCTTTCATGAACTCTCTTTATTTGTCTTTTTATCCTTTAAAAATGAAGTTTACAAAAAATATTTAAGAGCTTTTAAGTAGGGATTGACATTTGGTATTTGACTCAAAATTTTTGAATTTCGAGTTCGATAATTCGTTATTATTTAAGATAGATATCAAATATCAAAATTTTAAATTTTAATTCAGTAATTGATACATCAATTTTCAATTCGTTAGGGTATTCGGTAATAACTTATTGAAGTTGTAGACGATTGTATACAAAGTTAATACTATTACTCCAATTATTTCTAGTTTTCTATGTGAAGACACGATATAATAGAAGATTAACAAGTACGAATATATCAAAAGAAAAGGGAATGGATGCTAAGGAGTAATGGACATGTTGATCTATGATCTTCATTAAGTAAATAATATAATATTCGAAAAACACCAAATACCAGATGATACTACTATCTCATACCAATCTCAAATATTATGATTCTAAAATTTTACTCTCAAATATCGTACCAAATATATAATTACCAAATATCAAATAATCAAAAACGTCTATATTTTATCTCTGTCCCTACTTTTAAGTTCATATTGGTATGGACTTTGCAGTTATAGTTCAAATATATTATAAAGTTGAGCAAAATTATCTTTTAATTAATTTTCTAATATTAGAACTTTCAAATCAGCTAAATTATTCTTGTTAAATACTTTCTTTTTTATATTGAATCTTTCTTTTTATATTATTCTTTTACTAATTGACGTGATATATACGTGCAAAGCATGTACACTAAACTAGTATTACTTTAAAAACATGAACTCCTAAACCTAAAAGTTAAATTGCTAAAATATCCTCCCTATTACACTTAAAAGCCCTAATTACTAAATTAATTTGCTACTCATTCACATCATCTTGAAGAGCCACAAGATCCTTAGCGAAACTCCCTCTTTAATGACAACTATTCCCACACGCTACATCAGTGCCAACTCATACATAAACACCACCGTTTGCGTCCAAATGCCATCTATGAACTATTCCCTTAAGCCAAATTTTCGAATCCAAACTACAAACACTTCCAGCCACTATAAAAAATTATTTTTCATTCATCTGTTATCAATCATATGTTCAATATAGCCAGTGACACAAGTCGTTGTCAAAAGAAAATTGTAAGTTGAAGTTGTTACTCACTCCTACATAAATATTTCCACTCTTGCTTTCTGATTCAATTCTCCAGGGAGAAGTATAATCAAACTTTCTGCTTAGGTGAATTCACCTTCATCAATTACGAATCGAATGCAACTACCATTTAATTTACCTTTGATGCAGATGTCAAACGCTAATTGTTTAGTTTAAATATTACATAAAGCTTCAGATATGCTGAAACGCCCCAAAATGTGCTTCAGAAATTTCCATAATCGTAATTTTCATATATCTCAAAATTCATGCGCGATATTGAAAATTCGACTTCATATTTTTGATCAAGGGAAAAAATAGAGTGGAAAATGGGTATAACCTCAATTTTATAAGACCCGTAGCGAAAAATAGTTTTCTCTAATTTACGATTTCCAGTGGCCATTCACACCCTGGTTGTGACGGGCCAGGGGCGCGATTAGTGTTGGAGAAACTTCGCGTCTGGTCCATGTCGCGCAAAGGGCGTGGACCAATGTATATTTTTCTTTGGTTTTTCATTTCGGCCCAAGGGCCTTGGGGTCATAGCCTCATGCCCACTTATATGTGAAAACACCTATACTAAGCCATTTTTCAACTCTATATCACTCAAGACCCTCTCAAAAACTTCTCTAAGACTTAACCAAATATTTCATCCAAATTCAAGTGTCTCAAGCTTAATTTCAGATCTCAAGAACTCTATTCAAGCTTCAAGATTCTTTTCAAGTCTATATCAATGAATCCCCAAATTTAGGTATGTGGGTTTCATCCATTGGGTCCTCTCACCCATGGTGCCCAATCTCCATTTCTATGAAAATTGCATGTTTTCAAGTTGTATTATCTATGAGTATCTTCTATTATGTATTATGAGAATAAATTATGTTGGGGTTTTATGAAATGTTGATTTAGTATACAAGATTATTTATTTCAAGCTTGTACTATGAATGAGGTTTGTCTATTGATACTACGCATGTTTTGAGTTGTAAAACTATGATCTATTATGAGATTTGATGATAGATTTTAAGGTATTCTATATGAGGGTTTTACTATATGTTGGTGGGTTGATTTGCATTGAGATTTCTCATATTATTACACACTTGAATTGCATGACTTTGAACAAGCATTTACACCCACCAAGTATTTGATAAAATGTCTTTTTAAGGATTCTTAAAGTTATTGATTTGTATCATCGGGATATTGATTTCGAGGATTTGCTTTGTAGGGGAGTCAATCTATGCAAATTCCTGAGCTTCCTGTTTGGTTGTTTACTGGGGTTTGTTAATCCTTGGTGTTTATTGTTTCTGTGAAGCCCTTTTGAGTTTTGTTAAGGTTTTGGTTACTGTACCTTTGTTTTCTGATCTCAAACTGTGGGGTTTATCTTGTGTCTTTT
>JAPFFP010042155.1:0-14417 GCA_026153255.1 Solanum medicagineum | reverse complement strand
ATTAACACAAGATTCAAGCACTTTTGAAATTTAGCGTCACTTGCCCTTTTCATATCATGTTTCCTTTAAATTGAGCCAATATTGTAAAGTGTGGGGTGTTACAAAAAGCTATCCTTGAACCATGTTTACCAACACTTTTGCCTCCATAATCCAGCCATTTTCACTAAATCCACCCTTATTCTCGTGTCTCAAGCTTTTCCCGAGTGCTTTCTTTCTCTTTGCATCCGTGCTCTATTTCTGAACTCATTTTCGCTATTTTTTCTCAACTCGAGGCACTTTTCTTTTCTTTTTCTTCACTGGGCTCATGATTTTTTTATTTCTTTCTTTATTTCCCAACTAACCATACTTTACCACAATAAAGGCCACCCTCAACTTAGGCTTTTATCTTGAGGTGAAGTACACAATATCTATTCCCCAAACATGGCCCTTATTTGTAGCCACCCTCAACTTAGGCTTTTAGACTCAACTAAGGTTCACATGTTTAAGAATATCAAGGTATTTCATCAAACAAGGTTATGCTAGCAAGGTGTCAAGAAAGAATGAGTACATGAGAAGCTCAAAATTTTGAAACAAGGGATTCACTCAATCATTTGGTAGGTCATTTAGGCTAAAAGTGGGTTCACTCAAAGAACAAAGGCCTAAGATCCTTTCAAAATCAACTACATCACCAAATAAATCTTAGAGTACTAAGGCAAGTTTTGAGTCCATACAGGATGCATGAATGCAGCAAAATAAGCTCACAAGACACATGGCCTTGCACCCACAATCAAGTGTAGAATCACAAGTCATGCTTTAAGCCTCAAGTTACCTTACATTATCAGAACAAACATCACCAGATCATCAAAATGCAGGAATGCATAAGTATCACAATCTCAAAAATTTTGAGGGTACCAAAATTTTGAACTCATTCAAAAAGCATTTAAAGACTATGTATATGCCAACAAATAATACTACTATGAATTTACATATTATCTACACTACTTAAACATGCCGGTCCAATAGAAAATTAAACATCCACAAGGGAAAAGAATCACAACAAGAAAACCTTGGGATAAAAAATAAGGGATGTTATGGACTTGAGGCTACTCAAACTTCACCTTAATCCATAACTTCTCACACCCCACCAAAATAGAATACTTTGTCCTCAAAGTAAAGACAAGAATGAAAAACCAAATACAATAACATAGAGATATATATATTTACATACATTAAAAACCAAAAACTGACATCCCAAATATAAGTAAGAACAATATCCAACATAAAAATGTTTAAAAAAATCAAAAAAACCAACATAATAAAAAGATTGTTTAACAACAAAACAAAGTGTCCATAATGACAAAATAAGAACTCAGGTCAAAAGGAGTCAAACATCATGGTGCATCAAGCACTGGTCTCTAGCTAATCAGCAGGGTCCTAGGTCACCATCTCCTCCTCAGCAATCTGGGTCACAGCTATACGTGAGCTACCCTCTGCATGTGAAGGGTACTGCTCCTTATTTCTCTGTATAGTCCCAATAGGATCGACTCCTGCACCACATCCTCTGGTATCGGCTCCTCCATCGGAGCTGCTGGGTCATCTTGTCTAGGCCTCTTCAAGCTCATCTTTGGGCCATTTGTCTTGAGGGGCCTCTTCCCAGGGGCATGTGGGCGATCAGCTAACTAATCAAACACCTTATCACCTCCCGGTGCCACCTCTAGGACTGCAACAGGGGTTGTTAACATCTGTAATAGGTCAACCTTGAACTTGGCCAACTCCTTAGTCATTGCACTCGTGATAGCAGGCCTAGCGTCGTCAAGTCTTCACTAGACTCTCGCCTCAAAAGCATATACTCGAGCATCCACTGCTCTAACTCTCTCATCTACCAATGCGTAGGTGAATGTCTTCATCCTCTCCTCCAAGTCCCCTACGGTCTGCCTGACCCAAGGTCTGACCTGTGCTGCTAAATCTTATAATTTTCACTCCACCGTATCCACCCTACATAATAGTGCCTGAAAAGCAACTAGAGATAATAGAATTAACCTGAAATATAGATCTTGCTGGTGCTGGCGAACTAGAGGATGGTGTGGACTTGATCTCAACAGCTTGCGTACGCTGTATAGTAACTAGAGTAGTGCCTGTAGCAGCCGGAGGTAAACCCGGACTCTGAGGCTCTACCGGGAATGACCCTAGAATAGGAGGTGGAATAGCCCTCTGTAGAGCTACAAGGTTCTCGTCAGCCTTGATTAGATGGGGGTCTGTCATACGCGCAACCTCTACATCAGGGTCCAAGTGGAGAGAGACCTGAACTCCAGCTTCCTTGCATAATCTATGTATCAGGATGGGGAATGGCAAGGCCTACTAGGTGCAGATTGCAGACTCGTGAATCTGTTCTGCCATAATGCGAGCCCTGTCAATTTCATACCCTGCATAGATGCTAGCTAATAACACGACCCTCTCCAATGTGATCACATTATCAGTGAACGCGGGTCTGATGCGCCAACGGATAATGGACTACCAAAAGTTTGCCATAAATGAGAGGTGGGCCTTCAGAATATATTCAGTGTGGTTTGTAATCCATGTTGGCTCAACGCTTTCTTCACAAATTTGGCTCGCTATCCACCGAAGGAGTTCTGTTATCAGCCCGGCATCCTTCTGATTAATCGCCTTGCTCATATCTGCAATCCTATGATCATACTCCATAGTGGAGTGTGGTACTCTGTAATTTTTCCCGAACTATACCCTACAAATGGTTTCTTCTGAGATATCAACAACCTTACCTCTACCAGGACTTCACTCAATCGTGGTTGCTCAATGGGCTTTTTGAGCCTCGGAAGATTGCTACGTAAAGTAGCATAGTAGGAGGCATAGAATTCTTGGGCAAGGTAGGGGGTGTACTTTCCTAACACTTGTGATAGCCATCCTAGTCAATGGTGCTCAATTTCAGCTTCTAGCCCCGATGCACTACTTAGCCCTGAGTCATTTAACCTTGCCTCCTCATGAAACCTCTGCACCGGCCTCCCTTGACATTTTGGTTCCAGTCCCTTTTCATAAATTTCTCTTATTCCTGAGACATACTATCTTGTGCTTTGGGGATCTGTGGAGGTGATGGTGTAAGTCGAATTGGCTGGCTATTGTGGAGCAGTCTCCTCTGGCTGAACTTGAGATACCTCGAGAGAACTGGACTCAGAAAGTGAGGCATCATCATCTGATCCTTCATCGTGCTCCTCATATTCAGACTGGGAGGGGCTATCCACTTCCATCGGAATCCTTGTTATTTGTGATCTTGTCACGGGAACATTAGCTTCAGGATCTGGGTGCATGTTTATCTCTTTAGTGAATTGTTCATCATCCGATGTCTCATCTCTTAATAGGTGTCCTGAAGTCAAGGCAGCACCCCTTCGACCTCTTGGAGGCATGATATCTAAAAAGTCAAAACATACCAATGCATGAGTCTCATGATGTTTTGTTCCACTAATGACTAACACATAAAACAATCAAACAATAAACAATACAAATACCAAAGTGAAAACAACTGAACCAGGTGCAGGGTTGCAGATACGAGGTGAAGGTACGGCTAGTAGGGTGAGCTATTAGCCGTACTATAGCCTCGTAGTACCAAGTTATCTGAGAGAAATGTAGTCTGGAATCAGCTACGAGATGTAGGTACGACTCGTAAGGTAATCTACGAACCATACTCTGGCTTGTACCTTATTCTAGAAACATTTTGAAAATTCAGATCTGGGCCATAAGACCACCACTATGAGTTGTAACAAGTGCTACAAATCGTAGGTGAGCCTCGTATGGAAAATGTCAAGGCACCATAGATGATTGTTGCCTTCTATGAAGGGCCACTATGACTCGTTGGATGATTTGTGAGTCGTAGTGGGTCCTCGTAGCAGAAAATAGAGATCACTCTGGGTGCCTCTAACCTTTCCACAATGATGAAAAATTAACTAGGAAGCATCAGAAATCAAAAACACAAAAATAACCCAATAATAAGCCTAATCACTACACTTTACCACTCATCCCAACATGAAACATGAATTCTCCATCTCATTCAAAATATTTCCAGTATGAACTAATCTTGGACATCACCTAATTTAAGCAGTAGTCTAGCACAATTGGAGACATACAAAGGTTTATTCAAGTTCATACAATAGTTATTCCTAAACGGAATGATACCACCCCAACATTTACGACTTTCAACTCCAACATGTTTTCACCAGATAATTACCCATAAATCATGCAATAGACACATACAACCATAACATCAGACTTCATAATCACAAAGCAAGGGTATAATTAAAGAATCGACTCATTATAGGGGCATAGACAATCTTAAATCATACTCCTCCCACGATCATAATCATTTTCACATGGTTTTGCTAATCATGATCACAAGATATTTACTCAAACACCCACAAAACAAGATTATCTTTTATGTATACCAGACTTAACCACGCAAACTTACAAGAAGAAAGATGACTATGTGATGAGGAGAAGAAGAAAAGGTGAAACGCTAGGGAATTTCACTTACTGGGAGATTCTAATAGAAGAATGATTCAGGGATGAATGAACTAATGCAAAATAATGTTTGGGGGGTTATAGAGGAAGAAAAAACTTTTCAGGGAGGAAATGAGGAGCCAAAAGATGTTAGTCTTTTAATATTCCAAATCAGGTTACTTTTCAATTCTGCAGCCCAGGTCTACGTGACCCCGACTACGAGTCGTAGGGCGTCCTTCAACTCGTAGATCCCAATCTCATAGCAAGCCCAACACTTTGAAAAATGTTAATGTCATACCTAGGTGCTATGGACCCCACTTACGACTCGTAGAGAACTCTAAGAATCATACGGTTGGCTCGTAGTATTTGTGTCAACTTGCCATGGTCACTGTTTTTCTCTACAAGACATGACTACGAGTTGTAATGATGAATACGACTCATAGGCCTACTCGTAGAGGTTGTTCCAAGCAAAACTCTCTCTACTCCTCATTCTCTGATTTGTTCCTGTAATCGATTACTCAACATACACCAAAATACAAAATAATGTAGCTGGTTCTAAGTCTTAACAATCATAACAAAACATTAGACTACCATCCTACAAGTTAAACAAATGAAAACATCACAAAATAATCCAAAACACAAAAGATGCTTGGGTTGCCTTCCAAGAAGCACCTTGTTTAACATCGTGGCTCGACTTTGCCATCCTGGATACTCAGACTTCTCTAGGAGTCTTATCATTGCTCCTTCGACACCTCCTTTGCTCATCCTGCAGCGACTCCAGCTGTTCAGCAATCTGCTCCATCCTGTTTCCAAGCTTTGAGTAGCAATAGTTTGTTGTTCCACTTTGTAGTTACACTTGATAATGTCAAACTTTATCCCATGAAAAACATCCTCTTGCTCAGTGACCTTGGTCAGGACTTGTTCAAGCATATGCTCAATCCTTGTTAGCTTATCAGTGATGCAATGATGCAATGCTGGTGCGGTAACCTAGGCCAATTTGACAAATTCTCACTCTTGGTTTTACTTGGGGCTCCCTTTAATACACTAGTGGATGGTCTGGCCTGTCCTTGAAAGGGTTGGCAAACTTGGGGAACTGCAGATAGCTTGTCTATATACTCGGTGATCTCATTAAATAGTTGTCTTAAGAATGCCCAACAGTCCCCTCCAAACAATGCATCAGCATGCCCTTGTTGCTCAGAGGATAGTGCTCAGTAGAAGATCGCTGCCAATTCATCATCAATTAGACAATGGTTTTGATTCATTGTCAAGCACTGCTTATACCTTTGCCAGCTACTACCAACGGTTCTCCTAGCACCCTTTTAAAATTGCAGATGTTATTCTATAGCTTTTGCTTGTTGGGATCCTTATAGAAGTTCATGAGGAAGACTCTCTCCACCTCCTACCAGTTAGAACAAACATGAGGTGGGAGGATTGACCACCATTCAGCCGCTTCACTTTGGAGAGTCATCGGGAAAGTCTGAAGAGACACGGCCTCCTAAACAAGGTGTATTCTTCCAAGCACCCCCCTCAACGTTTGAGTAAAGTTTTGCAGGTGAGTTTGGGGGTCTTCAGTCTCTAGTCCATAAAACAAGACTCACCTCTGCAAGGTCTCCAATAAGTCATTTGTGATGTAGAGCTTTTGTTCAGTCATGGTGCCGACCAACGTGTGAATAGGCAACAAAACAAAAACAAAAAGTAAAAATAAAATACAAGAGAGTTTAGAAATTAATACTAGAACTAACTAACAGTGAAATCATGTCAAAACCTAGCCATATGCCCTGCCAACAACGCCATAATCTCTGATGATGTTCACACCCCAATAAGAAAGTGGTCCCTATTAGCAATTAACCTAACCAAAGGTTAGGATCGAATCCACAGGGAATACAGGGTTTGAGTACGAGAATTCACAATCAATCGTTTCAAGTTTCTATAACTAAAATCTCTAAATGGGGGGTTTTGTGATTCAAGACAAAGTAAATTAAACACTATACTACTATGCAGGAAAAACACTCAATTTTAGGGAAAACTTGGGAATTGTGTTCCCCATGGTTCGTTGACACTATTATCTTAGATAACATAACTATAATTAGAGACTCGCATGTAGGATGGTAACTTAGGTTCTTCCAACTCTCTTTTAAAGGTGAAGGTCAAATTTCACCATGACGCTTTGTCGGCAACCATGGTGTGCCAACTAACCGTTACCTATTGTCCAAGTCAACCTTCCCTTTGTCACGTTTGGTTGATTAGATGAGAACACATCAATCAAATCCTGTCATCTATTTCTCTTTTCCTATTCGACACTACCTTGGTCCAGATCATGATAGTAGGCAGGGTTTGGTGTTGCCCTCCACCAAACAACAATCATAACGAAGAGAAATAGACAATACATGCAAAACCCCAATCATAGAAATACACTAACCTAGGTCATCTAAAGTCGAATACCTATGGTTCCCACAACCCCAAGTTGTGGGTGCTTAGCTACTCATGCCTAAGGCAAAACCAACATAGATGTAAATAAAAGACATGATTGAGAATTTTACCCAAAGCAATGAAGATTGAAGACACCGCAAGTTGCAAATCACAAGCTTGATAGATTGCTAATAACCACAAAGCAAGATTTACAATCCCCAAAATTAGGTTTTGCAAGAGAAAATGATAAACTAAACTAAAACCCTAAAAGTTGCCTTGAGAGTATATTCAAAGGTGATGTTTTCTTCTAAATTTCGAATCTCCCCGAATAAAACCCTAACTTAAAGTATGTATAGTGTTTACAAAATAACCCAAAAAATTACATAGGAAAGACAGCTGGCAGCTGGTTCGCCTCACAGGTACGACTCGTAGGATGACCTACGAGTTATAATTAGGGTCTCGTATCAGGTTCTTGGCATCTTGGACTGCACTGGTACGACCCACTGGTACGAGTCATACCTTGGACTACGAATTGTTTGCTACTCTTATAATCTAGGCCTTCAGTTGTTGATCTAAAGTTTGGGCTCTCTGATTCGTGCTATGAGTACACTTGTACGAGTTGTAATGAGACATACGACTCGTAGGATGGCCTCGTAGAGTTGACCTTCACTTAACAGATTTTTGATTTTTGGTCTCTGTTTCTTGCTACGATAGCACCCTACAACACGTAGATGGGGCTATGACTCGTAGGTGTACTTGTATGTCTAGCACTTCAGCAAAATATGTAGTTTTTCTCCAAAATCTTGCCAACCTAACTTTTCTGCAAGAACAACACCAAAAACACATAAAAACCATAATGAGTCGCATTAAGAACTCATAAAATTCCCTATTTTAGGGATAAAATCTGTTGTATTTTGACAACACATCATTGTGCCCTAAAGTTTGGCTGACCGTGAGACCTCTGATGTCTCGGAGTTAGTGCACTGGCTGAAGATGGTGCATAGTTAGAAGACCTCTTCTGAAAATAGTAGTTATCTCCCTAACTCTGGTTGCTCTAACTGAATTCAGGCCCTATTGATCTGCCCTTCTTCTGAAATGCTCCTCTCTGTCCCTTTTCTTATCTTCTTCAGTTTGTTGGGAATAAACCATCATCCTAGAAATATCCATACCTGGGATCAATAAACCCGGTTATGCTCCCTCTTCACATCCTTGCCCAATCCAGACACAAACTTCATCATCTTTGCCCTAATATCCAGAACCATCTCCAATGCATACCTAGGCAGCTAGATGAATTTCAGTATATAGTCTTTAACAGTCATCCCCTCTTGTTTCAGATTCATGAACTCCTCTGCCTTCGCCTCTTTCAACTCCTGAGGAAAAAAGTGATCAAGAAAGGCACTCTCAAACGCTTCCTGAACAGTAGGCTCAACATCATCACCTTGACCTTCTTCCCACTGATTGTACCAAACATTGGCCACGTTCTTGAGTTGATAGGCAATAAGCTCAACTCCCTCAGTCTTACTTGCATGCATAGTCTTTAGTACCTTCTATATCTCATCAATGAAATTTTGAGGGTCTTCCTCAACCTTGGACTCAGTGAAGACAGGTGGACTCATCCTCAGAAAGTCTCTCAATCTAGAAGCAACTGTGGGCTTGTAAGAGCTAGAACTAGGGGCTGATCAACATTGATTTCCACTCTAAACAGCTACCAACTAGGTGAGCATAGCAATGGTTCCTCTAAATTCAGTCTCTCAAGTAGGAACAGGCGGAGCAGTAGGTGTCATAGGAACACCCATTGTCCTGGGCGTCGACCTGGGCCACTTGCCTGAGGAAGCACCTCTGAAGTAGGGTCTTCAGCAATGCTAGATGAAGCATTCCTCTGGGTCACTAGGCATCTAGGTGTCATGATCTACAATTGCATAACGCATGAGTTAGAAAACAAGTTTATAGAGTTTTCAACTTTATCACACGAACTTAGATCACAAGAAAAGGGTAACACTTCCTACTGTGTTGTAGCCTCCCATTTATGAAGTGTGGTGTAAAACCCACTCTTAAACAAGACCCTACTAGAAATGACTTCATAGACTCCCTAGGGCTCTTGAACTCTGTGCTCTGATACCAAGTTTGTCATGCCACGGAATGGTATGCACTTAGAGGCTATTGCTAGCCTCTGAGTGAACCACTTGGTCTCATCATCACATCACACTCAACAGCGGAAGAATAGTACTCAATAAGAAAGAACCTCAAATAGAGATAAGAAGGCATATATCTAATATATTATAGTTTCCAAAATAGAAATAAGTTTAGATACATCAACATCATTCTCTATACTCATAGTCTATAATGCCTCTACTCAATAGTCTAGATGGTGCCATGATAGGATATGAACAGCCCAATCAGAGAGAGAAAATATAGACTAATTCAAGCTCATAAACAAGGGATCCTCTGGAGAACAATGAGGGATCACCAACTCTGAGAATGTACCAAATTCGGGTCTCAATGGTGCGCGTGCTGAGATCCTGTATTTGTTGTATCTGCATCATAAAGTGATACAGGCATAAAATAGATGTTAGTACATGAAATATACTGGTATGTAAAATAGCTCAAGAATAGTAAAGGTCGACTCACTCACCTCGACTCAATACTCATGCTCAAATCTATTTATGCAAGTTTAGACTAAATCATGCTTTTAAAGAAATCTCAGTAGAATAGACTCACTTTGAAATCTCATGCTCAATCAATGTTGCTTGGGTGTTTATCTTAACTAACATCCTCATCCCACCATCTTTAATTAGGATGCACAATGAGTCAGCATCATTGCCATGCCCACCCTTTACTTGCCATAGAAAAGGGCAATCAACTCTCTCTTGGGTCCAGAATATGTGTCCACTTGTGAAACAAGAGTCGCTAGGCTAGCTGTAACGACTATCCTATGCTGGCAATGTAATTCTGTGGGTTAAAGTAGAAGTTTACTCGCTCTCTGCTCGATTCTCGACACTCCTCCCAAGATTGAAAAATGCTCAACTTATCAATCATCTCATCAATCTCAACTCATCATTCTCAACTCATCAAACATCTCATCAATCTCAACTCATCATTCTCAACTCATCAATCAATGCAAGAAATCAAACTTGACTCAACTTAATACGGTCATTTAGACTCATCAATTTACTCATCATGTAATGTAAGTAAGGTATCATGCATAGTAATGTAAGTGACATAAATGCAACATACATCTCATGTTCAATCATGCTCAAATTTCTCAACTCATGTGCTCAATCTCAACCTCAACCTCAACCTCATTATTATGCATAGAATTCCATAAATCATGCATGTGTAAGACTCATGTAGCTAAGTATAAAATACATGTGCAAATTTCATGTCAATACTCGTGTAATATAGAAATTTTCTCATGTAATATCATAGGACCTCATGGTGAATACAAGAATATAGTATCAAATAGTAGAAATTTCTCAAAAATCTCAAATCTTGACTCAAGATAATGGAAAGGGCGTATGAGTAAAGGAATCCATACTTTGGTAAGCCTTACATACCTAGAAATCAAAGAACTATCAATCCTCACCCAACTCTCATTCTTGGATTGCAAAACCCTAGCTCTTTCCTTCTCTTCTCTTTGTTCTCAAGAAAACCCAAGTGTGGAGTGAGGTGAAAAATACATTTAGTATTACATTCTAAGGCTTTATATAAGCCAATGTGAGTGGTATTAATTAAAGGAAACCAGAATGGACAAAACTATCTCTCTTAAAATCTGCCGACAAGGCCTTTGAGACCCCGTCTACGACTCATAGTCCCTAATATGAGTCGTAACGACTCTACATAGAATAGAAGTCTCCAACATCCTGAATCACTGGAAACCTTTATGAAGCCCCTCTATTATAAGTCGTAGTCCTCACTACGAGTCATAACTAACTTCACCTAGCTAGACCTTAATACTTGAAACACTGGACCTGAGTACGAGACCCCCTCCTACGAGTCATAATCCCATTCTACGACTCATGTTGACCCTCATAGGATTAATTTGTCAGCTTTTTCTCATATTTTTCTCGTCATCACCTCAATATCATTTGCACTTTCAGTCCCAATAGATAAAATGAATTTGGGGGCGTTACATGATCCTTGCATAGGAATATACCTTATACTAGAGGATAGAAAACAATGCATGACTTGACCCTTTTTAGGTGATATTGCATTTCACATCAGGGTCGAAACTTATAACACGCTTGACCCCTACTAATGAGCTCAGCTTGTACATGAGAGTAAAACAGCAATCATGCTTCATCGTTCAAATAGACATAATTTGCTCAAAAGAGGGTAGGATTATAGAATAAGGCTCAACTTGTCACTTGTAAATCATATAAACCTTTCATGAGTTTAATACATGCTTGGGAGCCCATAATTTTCATAAAATCACTTGACTTGTAAATCTTGCAATAGCCTTTCAAAAACATACAAATACTTGTCATGTAAACTCATACAACAATCTCTCATCAACATCAAGAATAGTTGTCAAGTAATTTAGTCAAACACATGGTGGACATATGCACATGTACTTAAAATCATGTATTTCAAGAGTAAGAGATAAGAGAGAAGTAAGATCAATTCATTTCAAAGTCACAAGTCAACCCACTAATATTGTAGTTAAAACCCTCAGATTTTAAAAAAGTATCATATTTCAAGATATATACGAAAAATAATTAGTATAAATTATTCTTAATCAAGCCATCATAATAATATGCATCATCTTTCAAAATATGGACATGGGAGCATGAAATCCATCTTAACAAGCAAAAACCTTTATTTTGAATATCATGAAAATCAACTAAACACATAAGTTCCTTCCTAACTTTTCATAGCATCATAGAAAACATAACTTGAATATCATAAAACCATCATAATATAAAACCCAAAAAGTATTTTGGCATAAAACATCATTTCTTGTTAAAACCATGTAGAGGACATGTGTATAATGCATAATAATATCATCTTAAACAAGAGTTCATAAATATCCCTAAAATAATTCATAAATACCACATAATATTTTACTTCATGATAATGCACAATTATAAACCATAATAGATTACATTGTAATAAAACCATATTCAAGAGTTCATAAAAATAACCATAAAGATTCATAAACTTCATATAGTAGGAGAAGAGGAATAGTTGGACTTGTGGGAAGGAAGGTTCCTACAATCAAACCCAAATACCTAAACTTTGGAATTCTTAAAAAAAGATTGGGGAAGACTTGAAGCTTGACTTGGGTTCTTGAAATTTCAATTGTGCTCTTGAGATTCTTGAAATTGAATGGGGGATTAGGTGATGTTCTTGGAAAGTATTTGAGAGGGTTTTTGAGGGTTTTAGAGTTGAAAAATGCCTAAGGAATGGGGTTTTCACGTTTTAATGGGAATTGAGTTATTATCCAAATGTCCTTGGATGAAATAAGAAAAACATGGAAAAAAAGTACACAGGTCCACACCCTAGGTGCGACACGGACCAGGCGCAAAGGGCCTCCCAACACTAAGGTGTGCCCCAGGTGCGTCGAGGCCTGGGCACGCAAGCCACTGTCTGGGCTTCCCATTGCGAAAATTATTTTTCGCTATGGTTCTTTAAAAATTTTGGGGCTACCCTTTGTCCAAACCATTTTTCCCCATGAATAAAAATATGAAGTCGGATTTTCGAAATCACGCACGATTTTTGAGATATGAGAAATACACTTATGAGACATTTCGAAGCAGACGATGGGTGTTCCACAATTAGTGCCTAGTTAGAATCCTAGATGTATATTAAAGTTATACATACTAGATCACTAGTGTTTATATTTTTAGTATATCATATGCGTAAAATTTTAATTGAGTTTGTATTAAAAATAACATGAAAGTATTAAGTAATATAGATGAAAATAACCAAATTATTAAATAAATTCAATCAGTATATTTTATGTGTACATTTGGTATGTAATTGTATTCTAATGAATTTGGTTGAAAACATTTGGCATAATTTATGAATTTATATGATATATTTAGTTTATAAATTTTTGTATCTATATTGAATTTAAGTTTTATAAGAATTCAAATAGTTTATGAATGTATGCAATTAGTATCCAAACAGTTTACGTCATCCAACATAAATTTAAACCAGAGTATCAACAAAAGATGAGTTAAAATTATCTAACATTTTTAATGCAAAATAAAAAAAGAGGAAAGATATAATAATGTCTTCTATCTAGCAACTGATTTTTTGGTTCTAAAACCTACTCTTCACTTAAGAATTTCTTTAAACCATGAAAGACATTCATATTGATGTAAGAAGACCAGCGGGTATATATCTTTCTTTCCTTGAAAAATATGTCACACCCTGGGAGGGTATCCTTAGCTTGGCTGGCACTCAGAGACTATTGCTAGTCCCCAAGCGAACCACTTGGCCTCATCGTCACATCATACTTGACAGTGGAAGAAAAAATCTCTAAAGAAAAGACAATAAAGTAATTAAATAACCTAGTCTTTATATAAAAGGAAATTTTCAATAAAACAAAAGATGAAAAAGGAACAATACTCAACATCCTCTACTCAATGCCTATGAACCTCTACCTCTAATGTCTAGATGGTACTATGACAGGCCATGACTACCTAACTCAAAGAAAATTAAATACTCAGTGAAAGAACAAAAAGGCTCCTCCGAAGGTAAAGAGGCTCACCATCTCTGGAATCGTGAATCTAAACTTCAACAGTGCGTCTGCTGAAGTTCTCTAATACCTGCCTCTGTATCATGAAATAATGCAAGCCCAAATGGGCATTAGTACATGAAATATAGTGGTATTTAAGAATGGCTAAAGTAAACTCACAAGGATCGACTCAACTCAGTAAACTCGACCCAGAACTCAACTTATTCAACTCATAACTCGACTAAGTGAATAGGCAAATTTAAGGTTTGAAATCACGCTTTAAATTTTTAATCAATATTTAATGCAACTCAATTCAAAAATCATGACATGTTCAACTCAAGTGTTGTTTGAAAGTTTTTCTTAACGACATAACTCTCCACCCCACCATGAGCTTTGGTGATGTACAATGAGAAGATGATGTTGCCACGTCTGTCCTGAACTTGCCACGGTAAAGGACATCAACATCTCCTCGCTCTCGAATCCAAATAGAATGTCCATCTATTGAGATGTGAGCTTCCAGAGTTAACTGCACGACTATCTTATGCAGACAACACAGTTCTAGGGTGCTCCTCAATCACCCAACTTGGTGCTCAATTCTCCTTCCAAGACTAAAATTGACGTGCTCATGAAAATTAAGTCAAGTTCAACTCTTTAAATCATCTAAATCAAATCAACTCAGTTCTCAATAACTCAACTCAATTATTCAACAACTCAATAACTTAGGACCATCATTCATGCAATAAAACTCAAGACTCTAACTCACTTCATCCAAGACTCTTGCTAATTACGGTCAAGTATATCATATCATTCAGTCTCAACACTTAAGACATAATAGTATTCATTA